>MU224653.1:140464-163227 GCA_018584345.1 Thuja plicata | reverse complement strand
TATATATATATATATATATATATATATATATATATATATATGCAAAGAAATGCAATAAATATACAAAATTAAATCATTTGATAGTAAACATAGTATGATACTTCATCATTGATCAAGATTCAAGATAAATATTAATTGCCAATTGATAGTTTACAAATATTCAAATAAGCCATATCATATACGAAACCAAAATGTACTTCATGATACAATGTTCATAAATCAAGATTCACTAATCAGAATCATAAGGATTCTCAAAAAATCCTCTTCATCTCTAACTGCTTCAAGTTCAAGACCATTTGAACCCAAAGCGGTTCCACTTGTACTATATGTACCATGTGTCAGGATACAATCATCAACATCATAATTTGAACCAAGTCTAGTACAATCCTCAATAATTGCATCCAAGTTGGGACATTGAGGGGCTACATCCCAAAGCTTGGCTGCCCCATCCTTGTAGTGTTCCTCCTTACGTGACAAAAGATGCAAGTTGGTATGAATATAAACCAAGTATTTAGATTTTTTTGAGCCCAACCGGTTACGCTTCACTGAGTGAATAAAGGAGTATGTACTCCAATTCCATTTAGCGACAGAATAACTTGCAACCTCGAAAGTGTTCACAAAATTAAACATAAAAATGTAAAGTGAATTAAACAATGTTAAGTACTAAATTGTAGAATACAAGTAGTAAATAAAAAACAAAAAGAAAATTACTTGTGAGAGGACCTTGATTGCAAGAGGTTGTAGAAACTTATATGGTTAACCATAGAGGTACCACCATGTTGTATCTCAGATGTCGTATTGGTCCTTATTGCAAGTGGACTATGTTTTATTCCTGGGGCAAATAAGCCAAATTTTGTCTAAACTTTTTTGTGCATTTCATCATCTTGGAAGAGTCTTTCAAAGGCTTTGTAGCACCAATTAGCAACTTCTTCATCCACATATGGTGCTACTCTATCTGGCATAGAAAGTACTTCAACACTATAGTACCTCAGAGATAAGGCATATGCAAGGAGGTGCAATGGGGTGGTCATGTTTTTCAAACGATGATGAATGATTGTTTCCACAGTATTGCATAAGGTTTCACATTGTATGGGGTCATTCTCATGTTTTTTTATTTCAAATTTAAATGTGTCCATGCCATGATAGACATCCCCCAAACAAGGTTTATCCATGTCTGCAAATCAGAGCATAGTCATGATAGGCTCGGTTAAATCCAATACAAATCGCACACGAGCCCACCAACTGTCATCCAAGACCAATGTCTTGACCTTTTGGGCCCTCTCAGAATTTGAAGCCTTCCACATACTGCACTGGTTGGAAATAACTATTTGGCTCAATGCCTCTTACATTTTGACAAGTCATCTCATAAAAATAGTATGAGACGTAAATCAAGTCTCAACAACCTAAGTAAGTTAATATTAATATGTCAATAAATATTAAGAAAATTTATATACAAATTGATAATTGAACATGACATAAAATTTATCAAAATTAAATAAATAAAGTAAATTTAGTAATTACACTTTCCTTCAACAACTCCAATTTGGAGAAAGATCTAAATATCGATTGTCACATTTGGTGATTCATCACAAACATCTAGATCTCATCCCCCTCTTGGTATATTTGGTGAACCCAATCTATTTGAGTGTCAACTTTCTGCATCACCAAGTTCTTTGGTAGCCAGCTGGAAGACCATGCTTGTATCAAATATTATTTTCTTGGTCAAATGACATTCTCAATAAAAACTTCAGTTATTTACATATTTTGGGCATATTTTGTGGTGCTTTTTGACACAATTGTGATCCATCATTATATGTTTTCCATTATAGAATATTGACTTTTCTATTGCCTTGAATTCTACAACAACAACAAGATTACAAATAAAATGTTACATCACACATTGGTTTCCCTTGGGCACTATTTTCATATACAATAAAATAACCGAGGGAAAAACATACGTTTGTAGGTCATAAGAAATAATTGTGAAGGATTTGGGGTAGCATAGTGGATTGTAGTAAAAGACACATAGGATTAATTGTAGTATAAAATAGGCATTGTAGGATGTCAGGATGGGTTTCTAGGACGGGGAAGAAAAATGCTTCAATTTGGGGACAGTGGAGGGGGTGAGGGGGAGGGTGTTGTAATATACTATACATATGGTACTTGAAATGCTAGTTATGAAATGGTGTATAATTGTATAAAAAGTAATAAATTATAATACCAAATACTTGAACATAACAAAATTGCAATAGGAATATAAAAAATATAATAAAGATGATTACAATGAGTAGCATGATATCAAAACAAGTACAAAATCTTGTACACACTGTTGGTTGTATTTCCAATTTTGAAGATTGCTAATAAATTTTTTGAGTTCCCAGTCAGATTCCTGCTTTAAATGTCAAAATCTTGTCCAATGCTATCAAAATCCCTTTGCAAATAATGATCTCTAAGCCTTGAAAATCATAGAAGTATGTAAAACCCTAAGTCCTAGGTTAATTTTCATGCGTATCCAAGACAAAACCCTAGTTCTTCAAAATTGCTTCTATTTCGCAGTTACTTTTTCAGAAAAGACCAAGTTACTTAAGTCATGTGCCTATTTTCATGTTTTACATGTTGGTCATGATGTCTCTTTAAGCCTAAAGAATATTCCATTTTCTTTAGAGACTTGGCAAAATGCTCTGGTCGCATTACCGCGAAGAGAATATAATATGCTTTCAGTGTTAATGATATTTCACACAGGCTGTTGATGAAGATCATGATCTTATGGTGTGCAGAAAGTCTTGTTTGAAAACCCAAAGTTAGAAAATCCTTTGGCAACTTTGAGATCATTCAGTCACGTAGTCTCAAAAACAAATCAAAGTTTAAGGAAGGGTTGAGGTTCTCAGGTAGTTGCATGATCATGAAGGGAAATACGAGTTAATTCAAAAGATATGAGATTAGGTGATAGCTGTTGATCTGAGAGATAATCTTGTGGTGGTCGTAAAGCCTCAGAGTAAACTCTTTAGTTAATAAATATTAAAGCGACTTCGAGTTTCTTTAATCCCGGTATCTCACAAATAAACCAAGGTTAAGAGATGAGTTAAAATCCTTCAGTCGCGAGATCTCTTTTGAAATCAAGGGTTAATTTAAAAGTTGTGAGATAAAGTGACTATCGCCCGACTCAATATTGATCCTATGGCTAGCGTGAAGTCACAAGATGAAAATTTAGATGGATGAATGATTAAGAGGTATAGAAACTACCATCAGATTAAGTGAAGATCTAAATGCTAGCATCCAAACTCGAAAGAAACCTTGAGTCAGATAATTATTTTAGTGAAAACAAGATCTAGTTAGTCGTGAAGTCTTGATAAGAACTGTGGTTGATAAAGGTTAAGTAAAGATCAAGTGAATTTTGAAATGAAGAGATCTGAGCCATGAAATAGAAAATATCTAGTGGATATCGTGAAGTTGCTGATAAAAGTAAATTAGTCAGAGAAAGCTCAGCGATTCAGTGATGATGATTCAGATATGGACACATGTCTAAGTCTTTCAAAGATATGAGTTAGTCATGAAATCTCAATGCAACCCAGAGGTTAATAAATTCATTCTGTGACTTGGAGATAGATTAATTTGTGAAGTCTCAGAGTAAACTATAGCTAAAGACAAAGCTAATGAGATTACACGCAAACCATTGGATTAAAATCTAATCAAAGGGTTGTCACAAAGTCTCAAATCAAAAAGAGAAAGTACAAAATGGATATGAGATTACGTGCGGACCTTCCAATTGAAAGAAGATCTAGCGATGGTCGCATAATCTCAGAATAAATTCAAGGTTAGTGAAATATTATAGGGAATTTGATTTCATATAGTTGCATAGTCTCTAAAAGGAACTAAAGGTTTAATCCAGAGTTATTTGAAGCCTTAGTCGCGGAGTCTCGAAAGGAACATGAGTTAAGATATTTCTTTCAATGATTAAGAGATGAAAATTGATGAAGATGATGATCGTGTAGTGATCGTTAAGTCTCAGAAAAGAAATAGAGTTAAAGATAACTCTCAATGACAAAGAGACCATACAGTTGCGCAGTCACTGAAGGAAACAAGAGTAAGAATGAGGTAAAGTATAAGGTTTTCTTCCGTTCCATGTTGTACAGTTGTTATCCAATCATAACATAGCAATTATGACAACATGTTTAAAGAGTTGTTGAGTTGTGATAAATGAGCCAATCATATCAAATCTTGATCTTATTTTGAATATAATAAGGTTTTAAATGAAAAAGGCACTCATTCAAAATTGATCACCTCTCAGTTTCAAATGCCACGGCTAGAAGAAAAAATGATATCACAGCATGTAGAAGTAATGACATAAGTGATTGAATAGAATTTCAATGATTTCAAATCAAATGGTGCATTGATTTTTCTAAATAAGTGGGCTTTACCATTGTTCATTTCATTTCACTAAGAGTTCTAGTTTTCAGAGAAAAAATTGCAAGAGTGATTAGCGTTTTCAAGAGAACAAAGCTATCCAGTTTTGCATAGTGAAAAAAGAGATTTGATCAGTTGCAATTCAGAATAGACAACATGAGAAGAGTAGTGAGAGTATCCTCAAGTAGCGGGAAGAGTAGAGATGATGATGATTTTAAAGGAAAGAGGAATTACCTAGAAGAGTTCATACAACTACTTCCAGGATCCAATAAGGGAAAGAAGGTAAATGACGAGTACCTTGGTGACAATTTTTCTTATATTAGAGATGCAAAAACACCTAATTGTTGAGGATATCAAATTTTTAATTAATTCCACAAGAATAGTTAGGGTCATGTGCCATTGTTAAACCCTTGGACGTCTTGATTAGCAAAACTAGTAGTTCTTGATGTGTTTGTGGATGTTGGTTTGATATTAGAACTAGCCAGTAGGTATGACACAATTTCAAGGTCCATTAAGAAAGAGGTTGGCACAATCCTAGAAACCCTTGATAGGGAATCCTTCATGAAATAATTTAATATGTACAACCCCTATGCAATAGAAATTAATCTGAAAGCCCTAGGTACTAGATATACTAAGGAGGCCAACATTGTGTCCAAATTCATTCAGGCCCATGTGCCAAAAGGAACTAGGAACTACATAGCTCCTATCCCAAGTGATAATGCACCTTACTTCTACAAGGACCTGGAATTCTATATGAAATACATTTCATATTCCCTATGTAGAGTTTTAGGGGTTGATAGTGGAAGAGAGAGTACCCTTTGACATGCTATTGATAATTCTTGACTTGCAAATTAGTCCCTATGTTGGTACTGATTATGATTACATTCAATATGTAATTGATAAGATGCATTAGGGATTTTTGGATATATAGAGTAAGGTAGGAAGCCCTAAATTCCTATAGTATTCATTTCTCATGCATTTGATTATGTTCTACAATTTTAATATCATGGACTAGCCCAATCTGGAGCTCGGAAAATTTTATCATGGTCAATCCAACCATGTTCAACTTTGGTTGAGGCTATGGAATTACACATCCAGAGAGAATGAGTTCTATGCATTTGAGAACTAGGTGGTATATCCCTTATTGAGAAACTTAGGATTCAATATGAATAGGCTTCCATTCAAAGTGTTACAACTTTTGAGGCCCTGCAAGTTTGTCGATAAATGGAATGGAGACCAAAACTGGGGTGATTTATATTATCATAAAAATTTGACTTTGATTAGAGTATATGGTTTCTCCCAACCACCACACATTTTTCCATATAGAGTACCACCAAGGATCTCTATTATGTATTTTATATGGTAGCTCATGCTGATAGATAGGGAGCATTTGGATCCACATAGGAAAGGGACATTCACTCCTAGGCATTTTATAGCTTCTAATTTTATAATTGGTAAGATGGCTTGTGATGCTATGAGTGGATGGTTGAGACATTACATAATGAATGTAGCCTTGTATAGGTACATTGATACAGAAGGATTCATAAAAAGTGCCAAGAAACTTCTGACACCCACCATTCTAATTACTAAAGAACATCAGCCATGTGAAGAGGAAGGCCTGATCAAGAACATCCTTGAAGAGGATGAAATTTCAGCTAGAGCAAAAAAATACCAGGAGTTAATGGATTTGGAGAAATAGCTAAAGAAGAAAGGGATCCCATTTTGAGGTTGTTTCCTTGGTTTTCCATATCTACAAAGACTAGATAAGATGTTGGAGTCCTATGGGACACTTTGTAATCAGCTAGAAGGGAAAATTGAGGATAAGGAAAGAGGTCCTAATAAACAATCATCCTTAGAATATAGTAGCAGTTACTCAGTACACAACCCACCACCTACGGATCAGCCACCTCAGACTAAGGAAAACATAATTGATTTAACACAAGGACATGAGGGTGAGGTAGTTGTTGAGCCTATAAAGAAGAAGCAAAAGATGGAAGCATGGAAACCTTTTGTTGTCAAGACACAGAAGAGGAAAAAGGAAAAAATAGGTGCACTATTCACTAGGACAAGTGCCTATGATCACTAATTGAGGAAGGTAGTAAGAGACAAGAAGAAAAGAGAAGATACAAATGAAAATGTTGAGATGCCTCTCTTATTGTGTCAAGATGAAAGGGAGTTGCAGCAAGAGGAATTCTTAAGGGATGATGAATTCATAAAGACCAAAAAATTTGAAGACTTCCTTATATGGGCCAAACAACAGCAACTGGGGGCACAATTGAAATTTGATGGAGGAGAAGCCATAACAAGTGAATCCTTATAGGATCTCCAACAATATGATCCATAATCTGAGAATATGACCCCTGATGGGGCTAGAAAGCTAGTAAAGTCTAGTGGCATGTTATTGGTAGAGGGATGGGACTTGGCTTCAACCTTCATCATAGATCAGATCAGAAGGCATCCATATATTAAATTCTCAAAAGAGAAACAAGTAGGGGAGATGATCAAAGGGTGTGGTTACAATGCACAATCTCAAACTTAGCTATGTGGGCTCTAGCCCCAAAGAACCAAAAGCCATCATTGATCAATGTACAAGAGAAGATGGAGGGGGATAAAATAATCTGGTCTATGCACAATACATGGCATCTAGAAATTTCATAGGCCCTAACCCACTTTTATGATTTGAATGAAGAAAAATCTGTGCAAATGTCCAATAGGTATCAAAAGTTGTTTGATGAAACAAGCCTCATTGCAAAGGACAAAGAGCTGGGTTTGATAAAAATCAGTTCTATGGAAAAGATAATTGTAGATCTAACTCATAAGTTACAAGAGGTCCCAGAGGATGTTCCTGCTAAACCTAAATAGGCTGAAGATGCACTTGTGCAAACAGAGGATACAAGGGATGCTTAGAAGGAAACAAAGCAAAAAGATGCAGAGAAGAATGATGTGGTTTTATACGCCTTTTTGAAAATCTTACAATATAGGATTAACATCCTTAAGGATAAATTTGACTTAGTGCATGGAGCATACAACAAATTTCCTGGCCTACAAGTGGAGGTAACTAATTTTTTTTCAATATTGAACCCTTATTTTGGGACTTGGTCAGTTAGGACCAGTTTATTTGAGACGTTAGCATCCCGCAACCACTTAGGGCAGACTTACCAGAAATAGTCACACAGGTGGGTGGTGAAATAGAGAAAATTGGGGTAACCTTGTCCTTTTTCAAGGGCAAGGAGAATCAAATAGAAACTAGATTGAATATGTTTGTATCTGATTACAAAAAAATTGTTCATTCAATAAGGTGAGAAGACAATCAGATAAAGGTAGCGGAGACATGGAGAAATGAATTTGATTCATTATTTCTTAGTAAAGAGGCATTTGTTTCTTACACTAATTAATTAGATATGGAAAGGTTCAATAGAACCTTGGATGAGGCATTTAAGGCTGAGACAGATTTCAACAAATTTGTGACAGATGTTAAGAGCATAACAAATGTTAGATGGGAGAGGCAAAAGACACAACTAGAAAGCATTTAGAGCTTTAGTTGGCCTGCAGAGGAAGATGTAGCAACATGGGATGTTCTTACAAAGCCCAAGAAAAATAAGACTGCAACAATTGACCTTGACATACTAGATGAAGAGTGAAGAGGACACCTAACACCTAATCTCTGAGCACAGGGAGGATAATTATCATAAAGACTAGTGTAAGTTAGCTTGAAATGGCAGTCACTAGATCTCATTACAACTACATGAAGTTATCCAGAATATCAATAGACAAAGGTGCCAACTATTAAAGATTTGAAGATCAAATTTGATTGTCAACAAGTTTTGTCTTTCCACCGTTCAGAGGTCTAACTATAAATTTTGTCTTTTAATGCCTCTAGGGTTAGCTTAGCCATCCGAAGCTTGTTGCATCCTTAAATTTTGAGGATTCCAAGATGGATAATGCTCCATATATATAGCAATTAGAAAGGTATTGTAAAGGATGGTAAAATCAAAACTGCAAGGCAAACTTTTCAATTTTGTCTAGTTTTCAAAAGGTTTTCAGTCTATTTGAATGTATTATATCAGAAGATTATTAATAAAATACAATGGAATTTCCTATTTCAGATCTTTGATGTCTTTTTTTAATTTATGTTTCAGCTCTTGTATGTTTAATTTGCAAGACATTTTAAATGTACTAGTTATAAGGTAACTGTGCTATTATTTGTGAGTTTCTTTCAAGGAGGGATTAAATCTTGCAAATAGTTCTAGAGGGTTAGGGTTTTGTGCAAGAATTTGATACAGAGATGTGAGAATTAGAGGATAGTTTGTAAGACATTCTATTTGGGATTTGATCTATGTTCTAATTAATTATCTTCTTTGTAAATGTATGTTCCATTATGACTCTTTGCTCGAGATTAGGCACTGGTCAAGTTTTTGACAAGTAGTTCTTATCATCAATCAGTTATAAACAAGATCTTTTATTTTTTTTATTAAGAACATATATGTCTAAATAATTATATTGAGAAATACAATTCATTATGGTGATTCCTTGAAGAGAGAATCAATAGGTTATCCTTCCTAAGTCTAGGACTCAAAAAAGAAGAAAGATGAGAATCCTCATTTCACTGTTGTTTTCCTTTGTTATGTTCACAATCTAGCCTGTTAAAATTTGCATTATATTGGTTGTGTTCACTTGCAAGATGTATTATCATTTGTTGTAGTAATAGGCATGAAACAAATCAGTTTAGTGTTAAGCCTACTGTTAAGTTACTGAGAAATAATAATCTGAGAAAGGTATACCCGCCAGAGTGATGTGGGGCTCAACGAAGAAGAAGGATTGTATCCTTGTTAATTAGCTTTTTACCTGTATGAATCAAGAATTGAGAATCTACGAGTCAATCTTGATAGTTGTGTTAGGGATTTTTCTTGCATGAAACACAATTCTTGATAAACTACTTGAACACCATACTCTTTAATATTGTTTCAAGCCAAGAAAAGCCTAATTGCTAAGGATTGGATAAAATCCTTCTTTGTTTTTGATCTCCACATATACTCAGGCAGGTTTTACCTCTTTATGATTATTGATTACACAGTATATATGAATGTGGACATTGATTTGCTTTTAGGAGTTTATTTAACCAACTTATGAGTCAATTTGCAAATGACCAAGCATAATCAAATACAAATCTTAACTATACAAATCATGATTGTCAATATAGCAAGACCAGTGATACAAGGACTTTCATCCTTCTTCCTTTTAAGGAGGGATAACCTAGTTGATTCACTCTCCAAGGAATCACTAAAATGGACAATATCCTGTTGATATGAGCCCCTAATGAGTTCATCTCATTTGTTCTAAAACTAAATGAAATTGATTGAAATGATTTTGATATTGGATGAGGAACACACTACAAACTATATCCTAGATCAGTGCCTATCCCTTGGGTAGAGAGTCAATGAAAACATGAATTAGCAAAGATAAACCAATGGAGATACTATAGAGTGCCTTACAAACTACATGTAGTTGAGATAGAGTGCCTTACAAACTATCCTCTCATATACATACTTCTGCATCAAATCCTTATCATAATGCTTTTCTCTCTGAAATTATCTATGAAACTTAGTCCTCTCCTTGAAAGGAACTCATAAATAATTAGACACACTACCTTATAGAAAGTGTATTTCAAATGCCTTACAAGTGAAACAAACTAGAGCACAAACAAAATATAAAGAGACAAGATAATATGAAAGAGGGAAAACTACGTTGTATTCCATTACTGTATTCTGCTTCTACACATCCAGACCTTAAGCCTTCATGAATATACAAAGAAAAAGAAGTATAACTTACAATAAAAGATCATCAAACCAATAGGGACCTAATCTGAACATCTGCGGGAAAAAAAACCTAACAGAATAGAGGAAAGGAACCTGTACAACTGAGAAAAGATAGAAAGATATAGGAACACAAGAAACCCTAAAAACACTAAGAAATTCACACATGTCCCCCTGCAAATCTGATCTACACTCATTCTTCTTTTCTCCACAAAAAACTGAGCTCATCAGTGATAAAATCTTATTTATTTGTCTTTTCTAACTTTGTCTTCATTCTGCCATCTGATCTTATTTGCCTTTTCAAAGTCTAATTCATATCTTATCTTCTTCTACAACTTTCTTTAAAATCTGATATCTCTGCAAAAATTTGATTGCCTTCAAAAATCTGATTTCAAAAAATCTCTAGGAAAATCTTTCTGCTAAGTTTTGCAAAAAATATGTGCACCAGACTATATGAAAAATGTAATGCCCTAATCTTTGCACCATATTATAATCCTTTTCATTTTTAAAAAAATCTTATCTTTGTATCTCACTTGTCCAAATTTGCTTTAAAACTTTTCACAAATAATGATTTCAACATCATTCATCTTTTACTATTTCTCCTTTGAAATTTTCAAATTTCTACATTTTACCCAGAATTGACCAGAAATTGACATGTGCCACCTGCTATTTTGATGCTCTTAACTAGTCTTAAACTCAACTTTTAACCACAGCCACCTTTTCTTCCTTGTCTCCAAGTCTCTTGATTCTTATCTTAACCACAGTTAAATCTAGAGACCTGACGACTGTAGTTAGTCTCCAAGTCTCATGAAAATTTTGACTTAACTGCCAGCTTCTCATGACTCAGTGACCACAGTTAGTCTCCAAGTCTCAACATCTTTTCAAATTAACCACTAACATCCAATGACCTCATGACTAACCACTAGCGGTTAGTCTCCAAGTCTCCTGATCCTGGCGGCTAACTGCTCCTGATCTCCCAACTTCGTGACTAGCTGCCACGTGTCGCCTTTGCCATGTCATCACCATTTTTCTACAAAATTTGGTCATTTTCTAGTTGAGCATGGAAATCAAGGCACCATCCTGGGCACACACATGGATATCTTCCTCTTTAGCTTCACATTTGATATGTTTGTGTTTTTCCTTATATGCATTTTGAAATGCCCTTGCAGGAAGAATGTGGGATTAAATTTCCATATGGGTTTAAAGAATTTTTCAATTTAGGTTCAAAATAAGGGTCCCACCATGCATTTTAATCCATCGAGCCAAGAGGCCCACCAAATGGCCTCTTGGTTCTTTTACTTATTTCATATATTGTGCATTTTAGTATATAAATACCAAAAAATTCTCCTCCATTGCCAATGTGGGATAATGAGTTTTTATTATTTTCAAGTTTTCAAGCCTTTTCTGCTTACTAACTGCTATGTCCTTTTGCTGGTAAGTGCCTCTATTTTTTTCTACAGGATTGGGCGCCCCTTTCCATGGTTTCCCTTTTGCAAATTGTAACTTAAAACTTCAAAAAAAAAAAAACTTCTCCTCCATCCAAATGCTACGCAGCACGTCTGTAATCTGCTCTCTCCATTTGTTTTTAGCATGTTCTAAGTTCCTCCTTAATGTGATACACATCGTGACATGGTTTTATGCACATAAACTAGCACTATTTTGCTTTGGCAAATACTAACTTCTTTGTCATATTCAATGCGCAGGGATCTCCTTTGTTTTTAAACTTCTACCTCCTTCTTTTTGCGCAGATTCTATGCTGGCATTAACACTAGCCAAAGCTTAATATACTTCCTATGTTTTGAAGTTTTAAAACCACTCAAACTCAGCGCAGGCTTCATGAAATAATGAATTACTTTTAAAAATGCTTCTTTTTCCCCTTCAAAATCAGCACAAACATTGTATTTGGTTTGGCAATGTATTTATTTATGCTACACAGGATGTCTCTAGAAAATGTATTGATTGTTTTTTGAATGCATAGCCCCTCCTCCTGGGTACATTGTGCATGGTTCCTCCTTTTACTTAGCATAGGGTCTTTGCAATTGGAGGTTTTAAACTACTTTCTATTTCCATATGGTGTTCCCCCTCCAGCATGTCACGCAGCCCTTGGGGAATGGCATTTTATGTTTAGTATGTCAAACTACATATGATGCACAGTATAGTAAGGTGTTTATCATTGGTTTGCAATATTTACATTTTAAATGCTGCAAAACACTCCCCTCTCCACAGGGTATTTAGATTTGGGATTTCATTTACTATGTTTTAAACTTTTAAAAGTCCTTCATCAACAAAATCCAGCATAAAATCCCTCTTACTTGTTGGTCTTATTTTTAATGCGTAGACAACATGCATTCTATAGGATTTGAAAATTAAGTGCCATCATTGCAATAGTAAATGTGGCTTGGAGTTCAACATACATGACAACATGGCTCTAATCACCAAGTGAGCCACTTACTTACCACCAGACATTATTAGCTTTCTGAGATTTCATTGACAACTCTTTGGAAGATGTAATCACACCTGGATCCTTTAACAATCACACAGTGAAGCTTCATCAACAACAGTGGACCATAGGAGCCAAAGACCAGTTATCCGATGTGCATCAACAAATTCTATGCTTGGAGTCCTTAAAATAATCCAAAATTAATAGCCACTCAAATAAACCCTCTGAACATCACTTTAAAGAAGATCAAGCAAATTATGAAAGCATCCTTAGTCAACTGTAAATTGTTAGCATCAAGTTTTAATGCAATGCCATAAAGACATTTGTTGCATGATGCATCTCAAATCTCTGCAGTCCAAATGCTTAAGCCCCATCTTTAGTGAACAATTATTATATCACTTTGTCAAATCTGATGCCTTTCTTTCATTACCATTAGTGACATCATCAGTAATAACATCTGGTTTCATTCCCAAATCCTTTGCATTTTCAATTTCCACATATCGATCATGTGTCGATTAGTCCTCGACAAAAACTTGGTGTAATAAAACTCGGGTCCTTGGGAGCTTGATTTGAGGACCATTACTTTGAAAACCCCATTTATCCTCACTTCACCAAAATTTAGTATTTAGTGCACTCAGATTCCAAGATAATAAACTGGCAAGCATTTCAAACCATTCCTAACAATTCTGCAAAATTGTTGCCTTAATGACAACTGGTCTCAGGAACTAGTCTCAAAAATTGACTAAATAACCCTTTGCAACTATGGGAATTGGAAAGAACATTCCTCTCCAGTATCTGAGCAATTTTCATCAACTGGACTATCTTGAAAAGATTTAGGCCAAAAGAACCATTTCATTATATTCTGCAATCGGGAGTTTGCAAACCTTGCCAGAAGTGTTACTTGAAAAGATATCAGATCACCCCTTGAATATTTTTCATTTGGTAGAATAACTCATTCATCACCATTGAATACACATGAAAAAGGGCTTCTCCAGATTCTTCCTCATGCACAAGATGTAATTGTTCAAACATAGTAATTCAGAAAATTGTGCAAATGCAATATGCTGAAACATCATAAACTTCATCCGGATATGCCACTGCAAAATCACTAAATCATGCTCTAAACTTTCACCATAAAGTTAGATAGTACATTTACATTCCATGAGAATGACGCCATGATCAGTTTTTGAAAACAACATTCAGGCAAAAAGTTATAACTTCTTTAAAATGACCATTCTGTAAACTTGATTCTGTTCTGCACTGTCGATCTGCATAAACTGCCTTTAATACTGAATTCATAAACTCATCAAAATGAACCTTTAGAATCTCAACCTCTGAAAATGAATTAAATTTCATATGTAGAATAAAAAAATTTATTGTCTTTCTCTGAAAGAGAACTTTTCAATTGATACAAATTTGCAAAGCTAGTACCTTAACACTTTTCTGGTTTTTAAACTCGGTGAATATGCAGAAAACTGATTTGGAATCAACTTAGAAAAGTGATCAACTAGACTGATCAAAGTCTAGAAATATTCAAAGGAGTTCACTTCTAGGTCTACAATGTAGAAAAAATTTCAATTATGCCTGATCCTAAACTGCGTTTAAACAAGGAAATCACAAAGTAGGTCTTTTAATTCTAAATTCTGCACATTCAGTAAGACTTTAATAAATTGGAAATGGAAAGGCCCTAGCAAAGTGAATAACTAGATTGGCATGAATCTGAAACTCTTCAGGTAAGTACACTATCATGTTTTTAACATGGGGCAACATTCAATTATGCAATTCATTCAAGTGGATACAACTTGCAGAAGCTCAAAGTAGGCTATTCAACAATCTGGGTAATCAGAGAAATTGGACAGTTCTGGAGAACCAAATTTTAGGGAATCTGAAAACTCATCAAACTGACTTGAAATGGCTTGGGTTCTAAAAAATAGACTCTCTGATATGCATGTAACATATTCCCAAATCAGTGACTTATGAAACCTAACATGGTGCAAGATATTCCAAAGAAAACTAGGCCTGGGACAGCAAAATGACACTTAGCGAAAATGCAGATTTATGTAACCACCTCAAAATGACTACTCCCTAAACATGCCAGATTTGAAATTTAGGAGCTAGAACCCACTGCACATGTCAAATGAAAGGTACTAAACCCTCTTCCCAAGTGGTATCTCATGAAAATCACCAGGCTACTTTTTACAAGCACTCCAACTAAGCCTTCTCACGAAAGTTTTTCAGGGTAATCATTTTGCCTTATAGAAAATTTTCAAAATGGTCACTCCAAATTTAGGCCAAATTTGAGAGTACCAACAAGTTGTATTTTTATTCAACAAGAAAAAGTGCTAATAAATTGGTGACTCTGCTGGGGAATATTTTAATGTTCTAGAGTTATGTTTATCAAAGAGTTAGTCCTTGTGATATTAAGAATAAGCCTATTTTTCCTAATAATTGTAAGAGCGAGTCTATTATGTTTATCTGTCATTGCGCATTGCATAAAAGTCATGATATTGAAAATGATAAAAATATTATCTCACATAGATTGAGTGGTGGTTCTGAATTCTTTGATGTGCCCCAGTACATATTTTTGAAGAAAGATTTACAGGAGAATGCGAATCTGCACTAATATAGATAGTAAAGGATAGTGCTCCTGTGATTACATATTTGGCCAAGGTGAGAAAATAATATGAAAACATTGCACATGGGATTTTTGCAGACTTATTTTTGTGAAAGAAAGTCTAAGTTGGGACAAGATTCTCAGCTATTTTATATATTTGTCCTCTGTAAAGAGGTGGCGACTCTAATCTCTGTGCATTCCAATGTGATTTGCATTTTGAAAATATTGAATATACTTGTCCATTTTAAAAGATGAGTCAAAAAAGAAATACCAGGTCTCATTATAGATCTAATCCTGAGAAGGATATTGGAGAAGAGATCCATACACCTAGAAGGAGACATTGGTCCAAGAGAGGTGGATCCAATCATGATTCCCCAAATACTTCAAAGGGGAGAATGGAGACCCCTATTCCTAAAAGAAGTTCATCCTCATCTAAGAGTGCAAAGAAATCAAGGCATGTAGGTCCTAATAGAGTTGATACATCTTTTGATCCTTTCAAATAAGGAGAGATGACAGATGCAGTTTTCTTCCCCGCAGAAGAAAATCTAGCTCCACTAGAAGAAACTTTTGCTACTGAGACAACCTCTTATGATTCTAATAAGCTAAGAGATGAGGTTCTAGCTTTGAGAAGAAAGAAAAAGGAGCAAGAGATAGAGATAGAGATAGAAAATGCAAGGAAGAGGTGTGAACAAGAGCTATATGACTTATTGGTAGAGAGAGAAGAACTCTTGGCTGAAATGAGAAGAAATGACCTCAAGGCTAAGAGCCTAAGTGAAGAGGTTAAAGGACTGGATATAGACTGGTTTGGTGATCTTGATGATTTGAGGAAGAAATCTGAAAATAAGAAATTAAATGCTAGCAAAGATGATTTTGAAGGAGGTGGACCTGTCATCAAACAATTTCACCCATATGAGGTTGAACAAAATGCAAAACTCAAGACAAGCAGTAAAGATGTCCTCAACAAGGGTAAGAAAAAAGATATTGGTGTTAGTATAGATGAGCCTAAGCAAAACATGACTATCCATGCAGGAATACCTCAAGTTGATCTAGAACTTGAAAAAGCCATAAAAGCCATGGAAAATCTAGCCAAACAGCTAGAAAAGTTGGAGTTAGAGGCTGCTGTAGCTGATATGAGAATAAAAATATCTCTCTTAGATGATACTACTAACACTACTACAAGTATCTCTATGCCTATTAATCATGGGATTCAACAACAAAATTAGTCTATTGGTCCTAGTCCAAACAATCAAGGTGCTGGTCCTAAAACTCAAACTTTTGGCCCAAGTGTAGCTACTCAACCTACTGGTCCTGGTCCAAGTGCTCAAGTCTCTAACCTAAAGGAAAATGTTCCCCCACCTATTCAAAATCAAAAGGGACCAGCTGGACCAAGTGGTAACAATATGTTGGGAAACTTCCAAAGGAGACCTATTCATATGGACAAACATAGAGCCCTTTTCTTTGATGGCATCCCTGGTCACCCAAATGTGATCCCCAATGAGGTAAGACATAAAATCCCTAAATTCACAGGAAATAATGTCATAACTTGTGAAGAACATTTGAAATCTTTGAGTGACAAGATAACTGATTTTGAAATTGAAAATGAAGATGTCATCAAAAACCTTTTGGTTCAATCCTTAACATAAGATGCTAGGGATTGGTTTAGAAATATACCTAATGATAGCAATGCATCTTGGGATGAGTTTGTAAAATATTTTAGGGAACAATACAGAGAGCATGTGAGCTCTGGTTATATGCTGAATGAATTCAATAATATCAAGAAATTTCCTAATGAGAGTATGACAGACTTTAATAATATATTACAAAAGGCCATGAATAAATTGTTCCAAGTGCTAAGGTTAGATGAGGAGGTATGTCTGACCACTTATTTTAATGTTGCTGATTGTAAGATGTCTTACCTTCTTAGGGATAAAACCCCAAAAACCTTGAGAGATGCATACAAAGTAGCTATTGACATTGAGAGAAATAGTTAAGCATCAAAAAAGATGGGAAAAGGGGATGATAATAAGCTTTGGAAAGAAAAGGGACCAGCTAGCAAACCTGTCAAATAAGATGAAACGGTTGACAAATTAGTGAGTGTAGTAAAAGACCTTGCTACTAAAATGGACAAAAATGACAAGGGAGGTTACCATGATAACAAATATTCAAACCAAAGGTTTGATAAGAAGCCTAACCTGAGGGATTACCCATACAAAACAAACTAGAATAATGGGAAACCTATCTCTCAAGATCAAGAGAACCAAAAATCCAAGGAAACCCTTGATCCCCGCAAAATTAATTGTACAAATTATATTGGAAACACTCCTTGGTGTGCTGCCTACAACATGCCACATTCTTCATATCAATGTGTGGTAGCCCAAGCCTTATCTGGTCAAATGGATGAGAGGGATAAACAAACAGGTGCAGGGAAAGAAGGCCCTACCATTAATATGATTACAGTGAAAAGACCTTATCCATGGTCTTCAGATAATAAACCACTCTCTGAGAATATGAATAAAGAGGAAAAATTTTATTTGGAATATCATCCACAAGTTGTTCCCTATCCAAATGATGAGGTTGATATTATGTCACAAGCAACTATAAATGTAGTAGGAAATGATAAGTCACATTCTCATTTCAAAATTCCTACTGATGAAGAAAGGAGGTCCTTGACTGCTGCAGCCATTAATCAGGCCAGGGATGCATACAATTTGAGAAATAGGAGAGTGGATCCTACTCAAGGTAAACTCACCCCTACATATATTAGAAAAGATCCCCCTCAAGGTGCAGTAGATTCTCCTGTCAAAGAAAGAAAAGATAAGAAGTTAGCAAAACAATTAGAACCTTCTTCTGATCAGAAGGAACACGAAGGAAAAAAATACGAAAAAGTAACCAATGATAAAGCCAAGAAAGGTAAAAAAATGGGTGATGTATCCTATGAACTACCCATGTTTGACATGATACATGTTCTAACTCAGATGAAATTTTTAGTTCCACTAATGGAGATACTAAAAATAAAAGAGCATAAAGAAGCTAGATTAGCACTTTTGAGAGGGATAGATGATGTCTCTATGTCAAACCATGAAAACATATCTTTGACTTAAAATAATGATAGAAAGTAAATTCCATCTGTCAAGGAAAAGGAAGAACAAATTAAAGGAAAAGCAAAAAGCAAAGAAATTTCCAATATCTGCATTGGCAATGTAATTACTCAAGAACCATTATTTGTTGATCCATTTTATGTCACTTTGGTGGTTAATAATTTCTTAGTGAAAAATTGAATGATAGATTCTGGTGCTGCAACAACTGTATTTCATATCATGTCATGAAATAATTAGGGCTTCAAGTCACCACCCCTACTAGAAGTTGTTATGCAATAGATAATAGGGAAGTTCCTGTGATAGGAACATTGAAAGACATTGAAGTGAAAATTGTTTCTTTCCCAGAAGCTACTTACAGAATAGACATAGTTGTTGTGGATACCAAACCCCATTATGGTATGCTCCTGTCAAGATAATGGGCAACAACAATGGGTGGAAGGCTACAGTTAGACTTATCCTATGCAATGATTCATGTAAATGGTAATGAGGTCAAGTTTTAAAGAGAACCTTGTTCACCTATCACGATGGATATGGTTACACCTGACTAATTAAATTGTTTTGTAGATATTGACATGGAAAAATTTGTTGTGGAAGAGATCAAGACACTATTGAGGAATACTGATCCAATTGTTGATGAGTTGTTGTTGCAACAAGATGGACTATGGAAGATGTACTTTGATGGAGGATGCTCCAAGGAAGGATCAGGAGTAGGAGTCTTATCTATTTCCCTATCAGGTATTACCTTTAAATATTCTTTCTTGTTATCCTTTCATTGTACAAATAACACGGCCTAGTATGAGGCCTTAATATCGGGAATAAATATTTCCATTAAACATGGCATCAAATGTTTGAAAATTCATGGAGATTCCCAATTTATCATATCTCAGATAATGGCACAGTATGCTACCAAAGATGATAGAATGAAGTTGTACAAGTATGCAGTCTGGGATAGGTTAGAATTTTTTTATGCTTTCAACATGATTTGGGTAGAAAGGTCAAAAAACATAATGGCAGACTTTCTTGCTAATGTTGCTCTAAAAAATAATGATGTTACCCTGGTTGGCATAGCTATGGTAGAAGTAAAAAATAGACTAACAGTCCCTAATAATATCCATAACTGGAAAGTGTTTGAAGATGATGATGATATCCTTAGATTTATCCAATGTGTATATCAATATGATGGCCAAAAAATTGACTGTGAATCTTTAGTAGCAGTTGTGGATGGAAGGGAATATATTTTTTATCAAGAAGTTAGTCAGCTAGCTACTAATCATATTCCTAAAGGATTAGTTGAATTGGAGGGCATGTTTAGTATAAATGATAATTATATGTCCCAGAAATCCAATGCAAAGATAGGAGATTTGGAAGAAATAAATCTAGGATATGAGACATCTCCTTAGTTGGTCTATATTGGTAAAAAGGTGGATAGGAATGTAAGATTGAATCTGATAAAGCTACTGAAAAAATATAAACATTTTTTTGCTTGGTCTTATGAGGATTTGAAAGCCTATAGAAAAGACTTGTTTCAACATGATATCCCACTTAAAGAAGATGTGAAACCATTTAGGAAAAAAAATAGACCTATCAAACCACTATTGGATACTAAAATGTAGAAGGAATTAATGAAGTTGAGGGCAGGCATAATTCATCCTATCAGACATTCATCATGGGTTTCTAATTTGGTCCCTTTGAGAAAGAAGAATGGGGACATAAGATTACGTGTTGATTTTAGAAAGATGAATGCAGCCTCACTAAAAGACAACTATGGATTACCTAATATGGAGGCTATGTTACACAAGGTCACTGGATGTGATCTATTGTCTATGATGGATGGATTCTCAAGTTACAATCAGGTGTTGGTCAAGGAATCTAAAAAATTCAAGACAACATTCACCACTCCTTGGGGTACTTATGTGTATGCTCACATGCCTTTTGGTCTAAAAAATGCTGGTGCAAATTTTCAGAGAGACATGGATGTAGCCTTTAAGGTGTTGGATGATATCAGTTCTGGTTACTAATCATGTTGTTGATATTCATGTTTTTTCACTGATGTCAACATCTATTTCTATGGAGAGGACAGCCTGGTTACTTGATTGGAAGAAGTGTACGAACACTGTACTAATGATTCAGAATGATTGAAGTTGGATTTATGTAGAAGGATGTGTATTGACATTATTCCTAAGGTCACTTGGCTTTATATTTCATATTGCATATGTTACAATTTATTTGGTGAAGACTGCTTTCTGGACTGTAACTGTGATTCTAGACAGAACAGGTCTTTGTGTTTCGGGTATATCTTTCTGGAAAAGATACTTTAGATGATGCAAGATTACTGGTAGACAACTGACATATGTTTTAATAATGGGTTGAGTTCTATTTTTGTTTGGTTACTGGAGACATCAGCTGTGGCATGTAGTCTAAAGAAGACCTAATTGTTGGCCGACTTCAAACATGTAGCATGTAAAATGAATTATGAGCGTGGATTACGGATCTGGAAGCATAATTGATGGATTGTAAATGATTTTTACTTGTTATAGGTACCATGTATATCTTAGAAAGGGGTTAAATAATTATTTGTATATTGGAAATCCTTAATTGGCCAACCTAATTAATTATTTGTGTATTAGGAAAGCTTAACTGGCTGACCTAATGAATTATTTTAAGAGGGTATATATGAGTGATATTTTCTTTTGAAAAGATGTGACAAATTGAAAAGGAGAAGAAGTGGAAGCTGTGAAGCTTGTTTGACTGCTGGATGTAGACCAGAGTTTATGAGAAGAGTACTTCATTGGAACTGACCAAGCAAAGGCAATTTCTATCAGACATTTCACTAGATTGTGTATTTTCTTTATACATGTGTTCTAATTGTAAATCCTTGAGGGTTTCTTTAACCTTCTATGGGCAGTGTGACTTGGCAGTGAGCCTACTATTTCTTTTGACTCCTAATAGGGTTTGTCTCCTAACAGGTGTTGCAATTATATTGAGATGATGCACTGAGAGGGGAGGGGTGAATCAGTACCTCTAAAACTTTTCTTGGTTAGCCCATTAACCCTTAGTAATCAGTTTGTATTTAAACTTATCTATATGTTCATCTTTCTTTATTCCTATGAAATCATATCATACATTATTTTGATGTGTAACAATAATAGAAACATTCATGAAATTAGATAACACATGACACAAGATATGATATCGCAGAAAACTCCTGTTAAGGAAGTAAAAATTGCAGTGGGGATTGTTACCCACAAACTTCACTATCTGCAGATAAGAAGAGCCGGTTAAGGCTTACAATTTTGGTCACTTCTAATGACCTTCCCTGTTAGGAGTATTATAGTAGAGACCTGTTAAGATCTACTTCATTTGAAGCTTTCAACAACACTGTTAAGTGTGCACTCTGTTAAGAGATTTACAAAGGATGGTTAAGTCCAACTTCTACAAAAGGATTTTAGATGTGATGCACTTGTTAGAATGCAACTACATAAGTCTTTGATCTGATGTTAAATGCAATCTTCATCTGCTGATAACATATCCTTTAAAGCTCCAAAAAATACTATCAATCATCCTTCCATGATTGAGTATTACCTTTATCTGCTCGTCGGTAGCCTCTGTGTGTTCTTGATAACTGATGTATTTTGTTTCTGATCTTTGCATGAATTCTGCCTTCTGCTCCTTAGATTCTCTTCATGGCTATCAATTATATAGAACTCATGTACTCACAATTGAGTATGAACATCTATTTATACTAGCTTAGGTTCAATTCTTGATTCATGCATTCGCAAGTTAACTCTAGATTCAAGATATACAACTTGATCTTGATCTGTAGTTAGATATGCTTTAGATCCATTAGGATGGTTTAAAGAATTTGCATAAAGCTTGCATGACCATCTAATATGATTTAAATCACAATAAAACTCTATAAATAGAATTACATTGCTTTAATCGTCGTGTAAAACTCAGATCCACAATTTGCGGGTTCTTGATCTGTCTATTAGTTCTGATGATCAATTTTCTTGATCGTCGGTGTTCCTTCTTGAACTGGTCATCGGGTATGCCTTTTCTATTTCTGTTGGGTTAGTTCTAAAAAATGTCGCCGGTAGTGCTTGTGGTCGCCGGTGATGCTTGTGGTCGCCGGTGATGCTTGTCACATTTTATACTTAGCATTTTTCTCAAAATTCTTTGTCCTATCAGGTATGCTTGCATTTCACCAGTACTACTTGTGGTTCACCGATGATGCTTGTTGTGTGCTGGTAATGCTTGATGTCTGTGTTTTTTCTCTGAGTATACTAATGGCAAAATAATGTCATCAATCTCCCCCTTTGACATTAGTATCAAAAACATGATATGTGCAACATACTGAGTGTATTAGTATGTACACCTATGTATACTTCTGCCTT
>MU224653.1:99066-120478 GCA_018584345.1 Thuja plicata | reverse complement strand
TATCATATAGATTAATTTCCTTTTATGCATTGCAATCATATAGAATAGTTGTCATTTTCATGCATTGAATCTCTCATTTCATGGTGTACTTGCAAGGGCACAACTAGGTCAATCTGAGGGCCTCCATTACAAACCTTTACAGTCCATGGCTAGGGAGCTATGAGTCGATATTTGAGGCCTCATTCTTGAGCAACCTTGGATGGAATGAATCATAGAAGTGTGACACATTTTTAGCACACAAGTAGAAGTAGCGAAAAATTTATTACGAAGGGAATGAGAAGTAGAAGCAAAAACTCACTGTTCAAACTTTCATTGTTGCTTCATAAAATCAAGATCATAAACCTTATACTCTCCAATAAAGGTAGGATTAAAATCCAAGGTTCCCCAATCATGGTTAGGAAGAGCATTAGAGGGAGAAGGATTACTATTAGGAATAGGAGTATTGTGGGTCTGAATATTCAAACAAGGATTTGGCGCATCATCCACATGAAGTGTATATATCATGTTGTTGTGAATAAAATTGACTTTAGGGTGAAGGGTGGAAGGAACAACATGCATCTCATGCAACCAAGGTCTACCCAAAAGAAGGTTATAATTGAGGGGTACATGTATAACATGAATAGGTGTATTGATAATAACTGGACCAACCTTAATAGGTAGCATAATAATGCCCAAAGTTTTCTTTGCGATATTATAAAATCCACAAATAGGGATATTATCTGGTTGAATAGTTGAAAGATAGGCTTTAATTTCCTTGAGCATGTCCATACTAAAAATATTAATCCCAAATCCGTTATCAATCAAGGTCCTACAAATGATACTTTTATTGATAGTAATAGCAACCATAAGAGCATCATATTGATTCTGAACTTCTTTAGAAGGTAAATCCTTTTGAGTAAACACAATCTCAGGAGGACCCGGGGTAGCATGCATGCACTATAAGAAGGAATTGATGTTCTCTTGATTAGGAGGTGGAGTGGAAAGAGTTTCTAGAGCTTTTTTCAAGGCTTCATGGTAGGTAGGTGAAGTTTTAAGAAGCCCCCGTAAAGAAATCTCGGCAGGGGTATTGTGCCATTGGTTTATCAAATCATAATCCATGCTAGGAAGATGAGGTGGAGGAGGAATAATGGGTTGAGAAGGTGGTAAAGAATTACGAACTACCAGAATAGGTTGAGGGTTATTCCTTGTACGATAGGTGTGAGCTATCTAATCACGATCATTGAAAGACTCTAAAGAATCCATAAGTTTACCTTTGATAGTAATGCGAGGACAACCTTTGATAGTCAACAAGGGTTTTGGATAAACCATGTTAGTTGTCTCAACACTACAAATAGATTCACAAGGAGGAAGCAAAGAACACATCCTAGGAGGGGGTGAGGTAGGATCTTTATTCTCCATAAGATCATCACTAAGAGGGAGAGCATTAAGGGAATTCATATCATCCTCGACTAATGCCTCATTATTGGATAGAATCCCAAATGGAGGTAAAACATCTATAATGTTATCTTCTTTCTCTAAAATGTCTGCATAAGAGGAGTGTATTTTAGAAAAAGAGTCATCATCATGTATGAATATGTCATCTATTAATAAATCACCCTCTTGTATCAAGGCATCTTCACGAGGAGGGGATAAATCAATGTCTTTATCCAAGGATTCATCCCAAATAGGAGGATCATCCATAATGGCTTCATGAGGAAGAGAGTAATCAACATCTAAATCCAAATGTTCATCCCAAATAGGAGGATTAGCATCCCTATCAATAAAGCACATTGTAGGAGCTCCATAAATCACTAAAGCTTGATCCCTAAAAGGGAAAGAAGGTAAATTATTTTCTAAAGTAGGCTCACAGAAAGGATATATATTAGGAGAAGAATTAACATCAATCCTCAACTCATCTCCATAAAGAGAAATATGATGGAGAGAAATATTAAAGTAATCTTTTTGCTCTAATATATCCTTACAAGGTAATACAAGAGAGGTCAAAGCAACATCACACGCACTAAATAAAGTCTTTCTAGGTGTAATGCCATGAAATGGTAAAGTAAGAGGAGGGTGTTGTTTAATCCAAAAAGTTATAGAAGGATGTTTGGAAAACACTTGAAACAACTTGTGAAACATGATAACAAATAAAGAAATGCATAGAAAATAGATCTAAATATATCCAATTGCATTTGAATGAAATATATAAGCATGATAAATGTAAATTCTTTTGTATTTTTAAAGAAATTTGTGATTTTTAATTTTTGATATATAAATGCAAGAACATAAAAGAAATCTACTTTTAAATGCGTGTAAGACCAAACACAAGATGCAAATCTAACACCACAGAGAAAGAGTTGTCTATCATGGGTTCACCAAAATATAAAGAAGAAAATATGGATAGGGTTTAGAACAATGTTGGTTTGCTCATAAAAGTGACCCTATGCACATATTATCCACTTACATTTTAATTGTTATGATAAGGGGTGTAAAACTGGAAATGTTTGTAAAGGAAAATGGAATAAAATACATAACTCTAAAAGGAACCTGCTGAAACCCTATCAAACGGTCTTAGAAACTGTTGATTTTCGTGATCCTAAACCGAAACTACTATATCTACAAAACCCAAAAATATTTTTCTTTTCTGAGAAAGGTCGATTCTGACCCTCAAGTCAATGTTGACCTTGACCCAGAATTTCTGATTTTGACCTAGGTCAGGGTTGAGGTCATCCTTGACCTAGGTCAGGGTTGACCTTGACCCCAAAATGTCACCCTTGACCCCAAAATGTTGACCTTGACCTGCACATCTCTGACGGAAAATATGTTTGCGAATCCCAAAAGTTTGTTGAAAAGGGTATCCAGATCTGTACTTTGATTATTTGTCCTAAACCTACACCTATAATAAAAATGGTTTGTTTGTTGGGCAGAGGGATCTGCCTTGGTCAAACCCTAGTTTTAGAATTAACCTTATAATCTAATTGAAATTGCATAAGTAAACAAAGTAAATAAATGAATTCACCTTGCTTGTATAGAAGCCCTTGTGGTGGATTCGAATCCTTGGATCCACAAGTATGTATGCACCAAATGGATGTAGAATGTATAATTTAAGATGTAGGATGTCTCAAACCAATTTCTTTTGGATCTTCAACACCAATCTTGAATGGATCTTGGAATAGGAAGTGGCTTGGAGGAATGTGGATGAAGAAATCTTCAACAAGAGGGCTCCATGGAGCTTGAATCCTTCAATGGAAACCAATGGATCTCCTTGATGAATTGGATTCTTGAGAAATGCTTGAATGCTTGAAAATGGATGAATTCTTCAATGGATACATGGCTTGCTTCAAATATTTCTCCTTACATTTCACTTAGTTCATTGTTCGTTCTTATGGTTAGAGAAAATGAGAGGAGAAAGCTTCCTTATATATGAAGAAGTGATTGCAAAGATACTCAGATCTTTGACACCTGCATATAGAACCAAAGTAAAAGATATAGAGGAGATTATACCTTTGACACTGAACTTCACTAGAGATATGTTGATTGGAAATCTAACTACATTTGAGGCCATAGAATTGGGAGACACTTTACCTAAAGTTTAGTCAGCATTCAAAGAAACCATGCACAAGAACAAAAAGACCTTATCTGGAAATACAAGCACCTACAGTAATGACCTAAGGGAAGAACTTGGAGCCTATGCTGATGAATGGGAATAGATACAGGAAGAAGAAAGAAGGCTAGATGAAGTTATGGCATTGGTTTCTAGAAGAAAAAAGAGAGGTAAAGGAAAATTTGAAGGCAAATTACCTTTGAAATGTTTTTCATGTAACAAGATTGGTCATTTTGCATCTAGATGTCCTACAAGAGTTCCAAAGCACAAACCTAAGTTTTTCAAGTCTAAATATTCAAAAGATAAGGAATGTTATTATGCTAGTGAGGGTATATCTGATGATGATGATGGTGACTATGATGAAATTGGATTTATTGCTATTAAGGATGATGAACCTATGCATGAAGAAAAAACCTTAGTATCCCTAGTTGAAAAGAAATCTGAATGGGTTATAGATAGTAGTTTTTCACATCATATGACTGGAGATAAAAAAAAAAATTGTGAGGTTGAAGAGACATGATGGTGGTGTTGTCAGATTTGGTGACAATACTCCTAAGCTTATTAATGGAGTTGGATCTATTTCTTTGGATGGAAAGACTAACACTGACAATGTATTACTTGTTGATGGACTTAAGAATAATTTTTTGAGTGTTGGACAGTTAGTAGACAAGGGTTATCAATTGAAATTCATTGATGGGAAATTCTTTATCAAAAGTAAAGAAGGATACTTGATCACATCTGGTACTAAATCCATAGGTAATGTATTTGAATTGAACGCATATGAAGCTTCTTATTTTATTGTGAAGGTTGATAACAGTTGGTTATGGCACAAAATATATTCTCATGTTAATTTTGATAACATTGTGAAGGCAAGTATGACAAAAGCAGTAAGAGATCTACCTAAAATTGTAAATCCATCTAACACTGTGTAGAGAGTGTGTTATGGGGAAATAGACTAGAAGCACTTTCAAAAGAAAATCTTATTCAATAAAAGGGAAGTTGGATCTGGTGCATAGAGATCTATGTGGTCCTACATGACCAACATCATACTATGGTGAAAGGTACTTTATACTATTTGTTGATGACTTTTCTAGAATGATGTGGGTTACATACTTAAGAGATAAATCTGAAGCATCTGACAAATTCAAGTTATTTAAAGAAAAAATTGAGAATGAATTTGGTTTGAAGATAAAGTATTTAAGATCAGATAGAGGAGAGTTTACATTAGATATATTTAATACATACTATGAAGAACATGGAATATACAAACACACATCAGCCCCTAGAACTCCACAAAAGAATGGGATAGCACAGAGAAGAAATAGAACTATATTAGATGCTACAAGGACTATGTTGCTGGAAGGAAATGTGTCACATGTTCACTGGAGAAAAGAAGTTGGGATTACTTTCTACAAACTGAACAAAATTTAGACCAGAGAAGGTACAAGTAAGAATCCTTATGAATTATGGTTTGATCATACACCTACTGTAAAATATTTGAAAATATTTGGTAGAAAATGTTATATCAAGAGAGATGATGAGATAGGCAATTTTTATGCTAGAAGTGATGAAGGAATCTTTCTTGGTTATTCCACAAAGAGTAAAGCATATAAATATTTTAATCTGAGATTGAGAAAGTTGATTGAAAGTGCCAATGTGAGGATAGATGAAAAGTTTTAGATTCAGGAAAGAATGTGTGATTGTGGTTAGATTACAGAAATGAAAGAGGCTACTGCTGAACCTGAAGAATCTTTGATGATTGAAAATGAGATTGAAGATGAACAAACTGAAGCTACTGAGACACTAAAGACACCAAGTTATGTTAAGAAGAACCATCCTGAAGATCAAATTATTGATGATGCAAGTAAAGGTATGATGACTAGATCTAGAGATAGAGATGAGATCTGTTTGATTTCTCAAGATGAACCAAAGACTACTAATGAAGCATGTAGAGATGAATCTTGGACTAAAGCTATGGAAGAAGAATTTGAACAGATAAAGAAAAATAATACTTGGGAATTGGTTCCAAGACCTAAGAACAAAAATGTGATTGGTACTAAATGGGTTTTAAGAAATAAGATGGATGAGGAAGGTACAGTGGTAAGAAACAAGGAAAGACTGGTATGTAAAGGATATTCACAACAAGAAGGCATAGACTATGAAGAAACATTTGCTCCTGTTGCTAGATTGGAAGCTGTGAGATTATTTCTTTCTTATACTGCACATAAAGACTTTAAGGTTTATCAGATGGATGTGAAGTCAACATTCTTGAATGGTTATCTAGAGGAAGAAGTTTACATTGAGAAATCTGATGTTTTTCCTTTGACAAATGATGAAAACATGGTTTGTAGATTGAATAAGGCACTATATGGATTGAAACAAGCACCAAGAGAATGGTATGAAAGACTAGACAAATATCTACTTCATCTTGGTTTTAGAAAAAGGTAATGTAGACACTAATTTATATTTGAGAACTGATGAAGATGAAATCTTGATTATAGAAGTTTTAGTTGGTGATATCATTTTTTGAGGCAATGATAAGATGAGTAAGAAGTTTGCTAAAGAAATGGAAAATGAATTCGATATGTCAATGATTGGTGAGATGAAATTTTTTCTTGGTTTGAAAATTAATCAGAGTAAGAATGGCATTTTTATATCTCAGACCAAGTATCTTAAGGAAATGTTGAAAAAGTTTGGAATGGAAGATTGTAAACCTATTGGGACACCTATGGTGATTGGAAACAAACTAAATAATAGTGATGAGACTCAAAGGGTTGTACAGACTAAGTATAGATCAATGATTGGAGGTATACAATATCTAACTCACACTAGACCAAATATTACCAATGCAGTTGGAATTGTGGCTAGATATCAGGCAGATCCTAAAGGGACACATTTTGTTGCTGTAAAAATAATTTTTAGATATTTGAAAGGGACAATAGAATATGCATTATGGTATGAAAAATTAGAAGATTTTACTTTGCAGGCTTATACTGACACTGATTGGGTAGTTAATGTGGATGATAGGAAGAGTACAAGTGGTGGTGCATTTTTCCTTGGAAAAAGATTGGTTTCTTGGTTGAGGAAGAAGCAGAACTGTATTGCTCAATCTACTACTGAGTCAGAGTATGTTACTACTGCAATAAAATGTACACAAGTTGTTTGGATGGAACAAATGCTTAAAGACATTGGAATAATTTTTAAAGAGATAGTGTTTATCCATTGTGATAATACTAGCATAGTGAATATGTCAAAGAATCATGTAATGCATTCAAAAACTAAACATATTTCTATTAAGTATCATTTCTTGATGGAGAAGGTAGAAAATAAAGAGATTAAACTGGAGTATATCAGCACAAAGGAATAGATAGAAGATATATTTACTAAACCTTTACCAAAAGATGCTTTTGAATATCTTAGAGAAATACTTGGGGTGGTGGCCCCTCCCACTAGTAATTAAATGATGCAAATGTGCATCAGTGCAGTGGATCTCAAAGCTATATCATTCTCTAGACTTGATGTATGGATCTACTCCTCAGGGGGAGTGATTGCATGAGAATACTATGGAGTACATTTGGGTGATCTTTCACCTGGTTGATGGAAATGAAGATTTAAAAATTATACACCTTAAAGAAGAGTAAAGATGAGTTATGGCACCCTTTTCCATTACTTCCAAAGGGGGAAGGAATCTATGTGAAAATCCCTACTATTTTGAGAGATTTGTGTTGAGGATATTGAGAAGATTGTATTGAGAGAGAGATTACTTTTGGGTTCATGCATATGGATTTTCCCATATGTTGCCATCAATGCCAAAGGGGGATATTGTTGGATGATATCAGTTTTGGTTACTGATCATGTTGTCGATATTCATGTTTTGTCACTGATGTCAACATCTATTTCTGTGGAGACGAGAAACTGGTTACTTGACTGGAAGAAGTGTACGGACACTATACGAATGATTCAGAATGATCAAAGTTGGATTTATGTAGAAGGATGTGTATTGACCTTATTCCTAAGGTCCCTTGGATTTATATTTCATATTGCAAATGTTACAGTTTATTTGGTGAAGACTGGTTTATGGGCTGTAACTGTGATTTTGGACAGAGCAGGTCTCTATGTTTCGGGTATATCTTTCTAGCGAAGATACTTCAGATGATGTGATCTTACTGGTGGACATCTGACATATGTTGGAATAATGGGTTGAGTTCTATTTTTGTTTGGTTACTGGTGACGTCAGTTGTGGTGTGTATTCTGAAGAAGACCTAATTGTTGGCTGACTTCAGACATGTAGCGTGTAAAATGAATTGTGCACGTGGATTGCAGATCTGGAAGCATAATTGATGGATTGTAAATGATTTTTACTTGTTATAGGTACTTTTTGTATCTTAGCAAGGGGTTAAATAATTATTTGTATATTGGAAAGCCTTAATTGGCCGACCTAATTAATTATTTGTGTATTAGGAAATCTTAACTGGCCGACCTTATGAATTATTGTAAGATGGTATATATGAGTGAGATTTTATTTTGAAAAGATGCAACAAAGATTGAAAAGGAGAAGAAGTGGAAGCTGGGAAGCTTGTTTGACATGTTAGCTCTTTTTCTTGTAGGAATCAATTAAAACAACAATAAATTCCTGACCCTTTATTCCCAACTTAGATTCATACATGAACAAGGCTAATTAACAAGGATGCTATCCTTCTTCACTTTGAGCTTCACAAACTCAGGTGGGTGTACCTATCTTCAAATTCAGTGATTCACAGAGAATCTTACAATGGATCAACGATTTATTTAATCCTTCTTCTTTTTAAGTTCTTAGAACTAGGAAGGTTAACCTCTTGATTCTCTCTCTAAGGAATCACTAAAATGGACTGTATTCCTCAATACAATCAACTAAACATACATGTTCTTGATAATAGAAAGTAAAGATTTTAATATTTGAATGATTGATGATGAGAACTACTTTTCAGAACTTAGACTAGTGCCTAATCCTAGGCACAGAGTCCAATGAGATGTAAATCAATAGAAACCCAATTAATAAGAACACAGACAAGATCCTACATAGAGTGCCTTACAAACTATCCTTTCATTTTCACATCTATCTATCATATTTTCATACTAATACCTAGCCCTCTGGGATTACTCACAAGACTGACTCCTTCCTTGAAGGAAGCTCACAAGTAACTACACAGTTACCTTGTATTCAGCATGTTTAGAATGCCTTACAGACTAAACATACAAGAGCATGAACAAAAGTACAAAAAGACGTCACAGATCTGAAACTAGAGATTCCACTGTATTTTATTAATGTCATTCTACTTCAAAACATTCAAAATAGACACAAATCTTCCAAAACTAAACCATAATCTGATGTCTTCTATGCAGCTATAAATTCACCATCCTCCTTACAATCAAAAGAAAATCCAAATATAGGAGAAATTAAAAAACCATTTCCTTCACCGACACCTGTCTGCTTCTCAAAATATCTGCAACTGCTCAGATAGTAACTACGAGAATCTGATTTGATTTTCCCTCAATTGCTCTGCAAAATCCTCTTCTTCATTCTGAGACCTTTCCGGTAACATATGATACTCTATACTTTGGATCGAATTTGCCCTCTGAAACATTAATCCAACTTTGTCTTCCCGTGTAGAATTTCTTTTAAAAGTTTGAAATATTTCAATTTGAAATAAATTAATTTTCAATAGTTGGACTATTGAAATAAGATGAATTTAATTTTAAATATTCCTTTTTTCCCACATCTCACCAGAATGTGACACTTGTCACCTAGGCTTAATGGCTTAAAGGTTAGATTGTGAGCATCTTCCCTTTAAGCCATTGAGTCAGCCCTTAGATCTTTCTGAACTTGCTCACCTTTTAATCCTTTGCCTTTTGTGATGGATTTAATTAAATATTTCAATTAATACATTATTTCCTCATAATGCACCATCTTGTGACACTTTTCACTTGGGCTTAATGGCTTAAAGGGTAGATAGTGAGCATCTTTCCCCTAAGCCATTAAGTCAGCCCTTGATTTGTTTTGAATTTTCAAGTTTTTTAACCCATTTGGTGAAATAATTTCAAATTAAAAAATATTTCAAATCTGCACATCTCACCAGAATGCACCAAGTGTCACCCTCTGATTGGTTCGTAGGTCCACTTGGCACCATGTGTCGATCTCTAATTGGTGCCTCTGAATTGCATTGGACTTATGCCACTTGGTGTCTACTCAGTGCCACGTGGCATCCTCTGATTGGTTGACCAGTCTATTGGGCGCTACTTGTCACTTGTGCCATGTGGACCAATGGCTTAATGGCTTATACTTATCTTCCTTGCAAATTTCTCATCAAACCTTTAAGCCATCTGTCGATCTTTCTTACCTTGAGATCCGCACCGAAATATGCAACCTCTTATGCCAAGTCACCTGCCATGTCAACCTTGTGGGTCCCACCAAAATATGGGTGTATTCCTCCTCAGGAATTCTTTTCAAGGCAAGTCTTCAGCTCCTGCGTGCGCGCCCATAGCCTCCTCTTTCTCGTCATATTACATTGTATGTGATTTACCTTTTAAACACTTATATCTCCTTTTGCACTATGAATGTGGGATTAATCCATTTGAAATATTTTTAAGGCTTCATGCATTTTCTCCCAAAATAAGTGGGCCTTGCCACACACTAATTCCTCCAGCAATCAGCTTGCCAAGGAGCCCGCCATGAATCCCTTGGCTTTTACTTCATTGTATAATACAAGTGTAGTAATATTAAAACAATGAAAACAAACGTTGCCCACCGCATGTGGGATAATGCTCTGTATAGCTGTGCAAGCATCTGGCACCAATTCCAGTGTGGGAATTTGCTGACAAAGGTTGTGGACTTGGTGTTACACCTCTGCTTCAAACTTCCAGTGCACCTTGTTTATGCTCCCACATGCATTGGCGCTGGCTATCGTGCTCTAAAACTATCATTTTAACTGTTCAGCGTGACCTCTTTCATGAATTGTCTGCTGCATATTATTTAAAACTTTTAAAACCTTTTTACCTTGGGTGCATCAACCTCACCAATCTCCAATGCATCATAAACTATGTAAGGCACATATGCATTTGTTTTGTCTCTGCTTCCAGTATGTTGCGTGGGCTTGCAAAGGGTTTTGGCTCAAAAACCATGCGCTGGATATTCACTTTGCATTACACCTGCAAATTGCAATTTAAATGATTTTGTTTCAAATCATTTTCCATGTGTGGGCTTCTATAGCATGTTGTGCCAAGTTTAAAATGCTTTTTAGTACTTCTAAAATGCGGGCTCTCCTGCTATGTTTGGCAAAGGTTTTAAAACATTTCACTATGCATACACTTTCATTATGCCATGTAACATCCTGCCTGCGCAACTTTTGGTACTAAGGCTATGGAATTTTCTTTGGTTACACCTGCCATCTTTGTCCTACACATTCGCTCCTAAACAAAGCAGTCACTTCCTCCAAGTCTTGTGCAAGCAGCATACTAGCAGAGGCTGAGGCTGTGAAGCTAACCTTACACCTGTTGATTGCATTTGTTTAAAACATATGTTAAATTCCCTCTTATGCTGACCAAATAGCCTTTGGGAAACTCTGCAAAATCTTAATTTTACACCTACCAATCAAATTGGTCTCCTCCCTGTCAATCTTGCACAACATTACAATATTGTTTCAATACTTTAAAACTTAAGAAATCCTTCATATGTTGTGCGGCTCCCAGTCAATGCTTCTCCAAACTCTAAATTTTCGAATGCCCCCATGCATTTTGCAATCTCACTATCTATTTTGGGATATATACCTCTGATTTCTTCTCTGTTGTATGTTTTTAGATTGTTCCTCTTTATGAGGAAGATTAGCATCCATGGAAACAATATCTTCCTTCTGTGTCACATTCGCTAATGATTCATTAGTTTCTGCAGAAGAATCAAACATACACTTTTATCTTTCCTGGGGCTCAAACTTTTCAAAATTAGGAATTTGATTGACATTCTCACTTCTTTAGAGAAATACTCTCTTCATACTGGTAATTGTTCTCGATTGACTATAACAAATTAGTCAGATAGAAACCTCTCTTTATCTTATGGAGTCTTGAATTCAAAATGAAAGCCAGGCACTTCAATATGGCGAACTCTAAGAATCAACCGACAATATTTCCATCCATAGACAAAGCTTTTCTCATATCAAAATTTTGATGCCATGTGAAATTTACTCAATGAAAATATGCTTTCCTCGATGAAATGACATTTGTCATCAAGTTTGACTACATAGTTTCAACTTTTATATTCCTACAAAATTGATTTCATTAATGGCAACTGGCCTCTGGAACTGGCTTTAAAAAACTGACAAGATCAAATAACCAGAATATGGTGCTGGGCACACATGTTTCATGGTTGACATTCTTCCATGCTTCAAAGTGATTCCTGGCAAAACCAAACAGGTGAAAAAATTTTAATCACCCAAGTTGCCTATTCAAAACAATTCTGCAAATCACCCTATCAAATGGTGGTAAACACATTTGGTTTTGACTTTGAAAACATGTCAAAAGACCTCCTGGGGATCCGAGCTTCTGGAAATTGGAAGTATGTGATATGAAGAGCATGAATCCATAAATAAAACTCATGATGATCAACCAGTCACATTTGGGAGCTCCTCAAAGGTAGCCACTTGGAAATGCAGAAAACAGAAACATGAGGAATAATGATTTCTGCAAATAAAAAGCATCTTGAAAAGTGTGCAAACAAAACCCTCAGGATCTGAGACCTTCAAAAATTAAAGAAAATTTGGTCTATAATTTAGGGAAACCATTTTCCTGATGTGACCAATCACAGTTTTCAAGATGTAACATCACGTACAGGGCCTCCGACTAAACTGTGCAACTGATCTGCATTAAATTGTTAGAAACTGCAAACGGAATCGAATTGGCAAACTGAGAAACAGATTCATCATGGGCTGAAAATATTCATGGTAGCACATTTCTATGCCTAAAATATAGGGGAGCATTCAATTTTCCATTCCATTCAACCAGGTGTAAAATTGTAAGACCTCAAAGTAGATCATTCAGAAATCTGCATTTGACAGTTTGGCACACTGATAGAAAATGCAAATGGAATGGGCTTAGCAAACTGACCAAATAAACTTGTCATAATTTGACGACGGAGACTCAAAAATTATTTGACCTTTGTAATGGAGTACAAAAGGAATTTTTTCAATTAGGTCATAAGGTCAAAAGTTACAATTGGTCAAACAGGGGTACTCAAAATTCTGGGCAGAACAGAGAAAAAAGATATCTCTAGAAGACCAACTTTGCGAGATCAGAACACCTATCAAACAGACTCAAAATAATTTGGGATTTGAAATATAGGCTCTTTGATATACATTCTCAACATTCCCTAAAGTGGTGGGCCATGAAACTTAATGAGACACAAGATATTCAAAGGCAAACTAGGTCTGTTACAACAAATTGACACTCAGGCAGAAATGCAGATTTAAACAAGTGCTCAAAACAAGACATCACGAAACAACTCAAAACTTGAAATTAACAAAATGGGATGTCTTCATGTTCCTAAACAAGAGTGATAAACACCTGACATGCATGAAAAAATTTAGAATCTCATCTAGGAAAAAAATCTCAAAAAGCACTTATAGGGGGTTAAAATGCAAAGCACTAGTGAAACACTCAAAAATGCTTGTATTTTTTATTACCAACTTGACTGCTGGATGTAGAGTAGATTTTATGAGAAGAGTAATTCATTGGAACTGACCAAACAAAGACAGTTGATATTAGATAGTTCACTGGATTGTGTATTTTCTTTATACATGTGTTCGGATTGTAAATCCTCGAGGGTGGCTTTAACCTTCTTTGGGCAGTGTGCCTTGGTAGTGAGCCTACTATTTCTTTTGACTCCTAATAGGGTTTATCTCCTAATAGGGACTATGTACTGTAATGTTATAACAAGATCCTAATAGGGCTAAATCTTTTAATAGGGATACTATACTCTTAGTACATTATTTGTGGGTGTTAATTCCCACCAGGGTTTTACCTTTAACGGGGTTTCCTCGACAACAAATATTGTGTTATGGTGTTGGAATTTACTATGTTATCATTTAGATTTGAAGATTTGGTTTATAAAGTTTAAAGTTTAATAATCTATATCACAACTGATTCACCCCCCATCTCAGTTGTCTTGTGGACTATTATTCTTAACATAAGGATATCATAGATGTTATTATGGTAGTTTACCAGGATGATTTGACAGCCTTTTCAAAGAAAGAAAAAGATCTTTATAACCATTTGGAGAAGGTCATGATTAAAGAATTATAATATGGGGTATCATTGAACCCAAATAAATGCCACTTTGTTGTCACTGAAGGAAAACTTTTAGGTCACATAGTGTCAAAGGAAGGAGTAAGAATCGATCCAAAAAGAGTTGAGGCTATTCAGAAAGTGCTTGCTCCTAAAAATTTAAAAGGTATACAATAATTTTTGGGACAAATCAATTTTGCTAGGATATTTATTGCAAATTTTGCAGAACTAGTCAAGCTATTGAAAAAGGATGTGAAATTTGAATGGGATCAAGAGACAGAGTTAGCTTTTGAAAAGATAAAACAAGCCATCCAAGAAGCCCCTGTCCTAGTATCTTCTGATTATACCAAACCCTTCTCTTTATTCACATTTGCTTCTTTTCATACCATTGATGCAGTCTTATTATAGAAGGATGATGAGGGGTTTGAACATCCTATAGCATTTTTTAGCAAATCTTTATAGTCAACTGAGCTGAATTATCAGTTGACGAAAAAACAGGCTTATGCCTTGGTAAAATTATTTAGGCTTTCAGGCCTTATCTTGTATGTTCAAAATTAAATGCATACCTTCCTCATGCTATTGTAAAAGATATTTTTGTCCAAAGTGAGGTAACAGGAAAGAGATGTAAGTGGATAAAAAAAGTTCAGGAATTTGATTTGGAAATTCATATCACAAAGCTGGTGAGAGGACTGGGATTGACAAAATTGATGAAAGAAGAGAATTTGGACCTATTTCATGTAAACAATGTTAATACTTGTGAAAAATTTGTTACAAGTATTGAAATGTAGCCATGGTATACTAATATTATATATTTTCTTAAAAATGCTAGTTGCCCAAAAAAATTAAATGTTAACCAAAGGAGAAGCCCGAGGTTACAGGCTCAAAAATATGTCTTTTTGCATGGTGATTTATAGTGGAAAACTATGGATGGGATATTGTTGTTCTGTCTTGATAAAGGAAAATCCGAAGAGGTTTTGAAAGAAATGCATGTTGTAATGTGTGGAAGACATTACTCTGCTAGATCAACATCTCACAAAATTTTAAGGGCGGGCTATTATTGGCCTTGTTTTTTTCAAGATACTAATGCTTTCATCAGGAAGTGTGAACTCTGCAAAAGATTCTCCAACAAGATGAAGTTTTCAGCAGCTTTATTATTGAATCCCATAGTTGCAGAGGACCCTTTTGCCATGTGGGGAATGGATTTTATTAGAGAATTTGCTGAGAAATCAAGTGGGGGGCATAGTTGGATTCTACTAGTGACTGGTTATTTTACCAAATGGGTGGAGGATATTCCAACTAAAAGGGCTACAAGTACAATTGTCAACAATTTTTTGATGAATAATGTGATCACTAGATTTGGTGTTCCAATCAAGTTAGTAATGGACAATGCCATGAGCTTTAGATCTGAAGAATTTGTTGATTTCTGCTATGATATGGGAATTGTCATTTCTTACTCATCCCCTTACCATCCATAAGCCAATGGGAAAGCAAAATCAAGTAACAAGAGTATTCTGCAAATTTTAAAGAAGACCCCAGAGAATAACAAGAGAGCTTGGCATGCAAAGTTAAAACTTGCCTTATGGGCAGATAGAATCACTGTGAAGAAAGCCACAAGGAACTCTCCTTTTGAACTGGTATATGGTGTTCAGTCAAGAATTCCTATTAATAATTTACTTCCAATTTATAAGTTCATCCAAGATGAAGAGATTGAGGTTTTTGAACCTATGCAAGAGAGAATGGTGTAGCTAGTAGAATTCGATGAAGTGAGGAGAGATATTTAAAAGAAGAATATAAAACTACAACAAAGTATGAAATACCTTTTTGACAAGAGGAAAAATGAAAGAAAATTTCAGCCTGGTGACTTGGTATTGCAATGGAATGCCAGGGCTGAAGACAAAGGAAAACATAAGAAATTTGAATCATTATGGTTAGGGCCTTTTGTTATCTATCAGATTTTTGGAAAGGATTCATATCTCCTCAAGAATATGAATAATGAAGAAAAAAAGTTTCCAGTGCATGGAAAATTCATAAAAAATTTCTTCAATTGAATCTTTTCCATGCATAGTAGTTGTATCTTATGTACAGGTGTATTCTTGTTGTCGTGTGTTTCTTTCCCAGCTATGTGTTTTTTATTATTATTAGGCTAGTGCAGTTGTGGTATGCTTTCCTAGATATCTTTTATTCTTGTTGTGAACTTGCATTCAAGCATCCTCAAAGAGAGCCATTGTTGGTTGTATTTCTACTTTTGAAGATTGCTAATAAAAATTTTGAGTTCCCAGTCAGATTCCTACTTTAAATGTCAAAATCTTGTCCAATGCTGTCAAAATCCCTTTGCAAATAATGATCTCCAAGCCTTGAAAATCAGAGAAGTATGTAAAACCCTAAGTCCTAGGTCAATTTTCATGCGTATCCAAGAGAAAACCCTAGTTCTTCAAAATTGCTTCTATTTCATGGTTACTTTATCAGAAAAGACCAAGTCACTTAAGTCATGTGCCTATTTTCATGTTTTACATGTTGGTCGCGATGTCTCTTTAAGCCTAAAGAATATTCCATTTTCTTTAGAGACTTGTCAAAATGATTTGGTCATGTTACCGTGAAGAGAAGAGAATATGCTTTCACTGTTAATGATACTTCACGTGGGCCATTGATGAAGATCATGATCTTATGGTGTGCGGAAAGTCTTGTTTGAAAACCTAGAGTTAGAAAATCCTTTGGCAACTTTGATATCATTAAATCGCACAGTCTCGAAAGCAAATCAAAGTTTAAAGAAGGGTTGAGGTTCTTAGGCAGTTCCATGATCATGGAGGGAAATAAGATTTAAGTCAAAAGATATGAGATTAAGCGATAGTTGTTGATTTGAGAGATAATCTTACGGTGGTCATGAAGTCTTGGAGTAAACTCTTCAGTTAAAAAATCTTAAGGCAACTTTGAGTTTCTTTAGTCGCGGTGTCTAAAAAATAAACCAAGGTTAAGAGATGAGTTAAAAGCCTTCAGTCACAAGATCTCTTTTGAAAGCAAGGGTTAAGTTGAAATCTGTGAGATAAAGTGACTACCGTCCAATTCAAGATTGATCCTTTGGCTAGCATGAAGTTGCGAGATGAAAATTCAGATGGATGAAAGATTAAGAGGTATAGCAAATACCGTCAAATTAAGTGAAGATCTAAAGGCTAGCATCCAATCTCGAAAGAAACCTTGACTCAGATAATTTTTTCAGTGACAACGAGATCTAGTTAGTCATGAAGTCTCAATAAGAACTGTGGTTGATAAAGGTTAAGTAAAGATAGAGTGAAGTTTGCAATGAAGAGATCTGACCCATGAAATAGAAAAGATCTAGTGGATAGCATGAAGTCACTGATAAAAGTTAATTATTCAGAGAAATCTCAGTGATTCAGGGATGATGATTCAGATATGGACACATGTATAAGTCTTTCAAAGATCTGAGTTAGTTGTGAAATCTCAATGCAAACCAGAGGTTAAGAAATTCATTCCACGACTTGGAGATAGCTTAATTTGTGAAATATCAGAGTAAACTGCAGTTAAAGACAAAGGTAATGAGATTACATGTGAACCATTGGATTAAAAGTTGATCAAAGATTTGTTGCGAAGTCTCAGATCAAAAAGAGAAAGTACAAAATGGACATGAGATTACACGCAGACCGTCCGATTGAAGGAAGATCTAGCGATGGTCGCGTAATCTCAGAAGAAACTCAAGGTTAGTGAAATATTATAGCGACTTTGATTTCATACAGTCACGTAGTCTCTAAAAGGAAATAAAGGTTTAAGCCAGAGTTATTTGAAGCCTTAGTCGCGGAGTCTCAAAAGGAACATGAGCTAAGAGATTTCTTTCAGCAATTAAGAGATGAACGTTGATCAAGATGATGATCGTGTGGTGATTGTTAAGTCTCAGAAGAGAACCAGAGTTAAAGATAACTCTCAGTGACGAAGAGATCATACAGTCACATAGTCCCTGAAGGAAACCAGAGTAAGAATGAGGTAAAGTATAAGGTTTTCTTCCGTGCCATGTTGTACATTTGTTAGTCAATCAAAACATAGAGATTATAACAACATGTTTAAAGAGTCGTTGAGTTGTGATAAATGAGCCAAACTTATCAAATCTTGATATTATTTTGAATATAATAAGGATTTAAATGAAAAAGGCACTCATTCAAAATTGATCACCTCTCAGTTTCAAATGCCATGGCTAGAAGAAAAATTGATATCACAACACGTAGAAGTAATGATAGAAGTGATTGACTGGAATTTCCATGATTTTGAATCGAATGGTGCATTGATTTATTTGAATAAGTAGGCTTTACCATTGTTCATTTCATTTCACCAAGAGTTCCAGTTTTCAGAGAGAAATTTGCAAGAGTGGTCAGTATTTTCAAGAGAACAGAGCTATTTAGATTTGCATAGTGAAGAAAGAGATTTGATCAATTGCAATTCAGAACAAACAACATGAGCAGAGCAGTGAGCATTTCCTCAACTAGTGGGAAAAGTAGAGATGATGATGATTTGAAAGGAAAGAGGAATTACTCAGAAGAGTTCATACAACTTCATCCAAGATCCAATCAGGGAAAGAAGGTAAATGACGAGTACCTTGGTGACAATTTTGCTTATATTAGAGATGAAAAAACACTTGATTGTTCAGGCTATCACTTGTTTAATTAATTCCACAAGAATAGTGAGAGTCATGTGCCAGTGTCAAACCCTTGGACATCTGGATTAGAAAAACTAGTAGTTCATGATGTGTTTGTGGATGTTGATTTGATATTGGAACTAGCCAATAGGTATGACACAATTTCAAGGTCAATTAAGAAAGATGATGGCACAATCCTAGTAACCCTTGATGGGGTATACTTCATGAAAGCATTTAATAGGTACAACCTCTGTGCAATAGAAATTAATCTGAAATCCCTAGCTGCTAGATATACTAAGGAGGCCGACATTGTGTCCAAATTGATTCAGGCCCATGTGCCGAAAGGAACCAGGAACTACATAGCTCCTATCCCAAGTGATAATGCACCTTACTTATTCAAGGACCTAGCATTCTATATGAAATACATTTCATATGCCCTATGTAGAGTTTTAGGGGTTGATAGTTGAAGAGAGAGTATCATCTGACATGCTAATGATAATTTTGGATTTGCAAAGTCCCTATGTTGGTACTGATTATGATTACATTCAATATGTAATTGATAAGATTCATTAGGGATTTTTGGATATACAGAGTAAGGTAGGAAGCCCTAAATTCCTGCAGCATTTGTTTCTCATGCATTTGATTATGTTCTGCAATTTTAATATCATGGACCAGCCTAATCTGCAACTCAAAAGATTTTATCATGGTCAATCCAACCTTGTGCAAATTTGGTTGAGGGTATGGAATTACACATCTAGAGAGAATGAGCTCTATGCATTTGAGAACTTGGTGTTATATCCCATATTGAGAAACATAGGAGTCAATATGACCAGGCTTCCAGTCAAAGTGTTACAACTTTTGAGGCCCTGCAATTGTGGATAAATGGAATGGAGACCACAAATGGGGTGATTTCTATTATCATAAAAATTTCACTTTGATTAGAGTATATGGTTTCTCCCAACCACCACACATTTTCCATACAAAGTACCACCAAGGATCGCTATTATGGAGTTTATATGGCAGCTCATGTTGATAGATAGGGAGCATTTGGCTCCACATAGGAAAGGAACATTCACTCCTAGGCAGTTTATAGCTTCTGATTTTACAATTGGTAAGAGGGCTTATGATAGTGTGAATGGTTGGTTGAGATATTACAGAATGAATGTAGCCTTGTATAGGTACATTGATACAAAAGGGTTCATAAAAAGTGCCAAGAAACATCTAACACCCACCATTCCAATTACTAAAGAACATCAACCATGTGAAGACAAAGACCTGATCAGGAACATCCTTGAAGAGGATGAAATTTCAGCCAGAGAAACAAAATACCAGGAGTTAATGGATTTGGAGCAAAAAATCAAGAAGAAAGGGATCCCATTTGGAGGTTATTTCCCTAGTTTTCTATATCTACAAAGACTAGATAAGATGATGGATTCCTATGAGACACTTTGTAATCAGCTAGAAGAGAAAATTGAGGATAAGGACAGAGGTCGTAATAAACAATAATCCTCAAAATATAGTAGCAGTTACGCAGTACACATCCCACCACCTGTGGATCAACCACCTCAGACTGAGGAAAACATAATTGATTCAACACAAGGACATGAGACTGATGTAGTTGTTGAGCCTCCAAAGAAGAAGCAAAAGGTGGAAGCAGGGAAACCTTCTATTGTCAAGACACAGAAGAGGAAAAAGGACAAAATAGGTGCACTATTGACTGGGACAAGTGCCTATGATCACCAATTAAGGAAGGTCATAAGAGAAGGCAAGAAGAAAAGAGAAGATACGTATGAAAATGTTGAGATGCCTCTCTTATTGTGTCGGGATGAAAGGGAGTTACAACAAGAGGAATTCTTAAAGGATGTTGAATTCATAAAGACAAAAGAATTCAAAGACTTCCTTATATGGGCCAAACAACAGCAATTGGGGGCACAATTGAAATTGGATGGAGGAGAAGCCATAACAAGTGAAGCCTTACAGGCTCTCCAATAATATGATCCAGAATCTGAGAATATGACCCTAGATAAGGCTAGATAGCTAGTAAAGTCTAGTGGCATGTTATTAGTATAGGGATGGGACTTGGCTTCAGCCTTCATCATAGATAAAATTAGAAGGCAACCATACATTAATTTCTCAACATAGACACAAGTAGGGGAGATGATCAAAGGGTGTGTTACAATGCACAATCTCAAACCCTAGCTATGTGGGCTCTAGCCCCCAAGAACCAAAAGCCATCGTTGATCAATGTACAAGAGAAGATGGAGGGGGATAAAATAATATAGTCTATGCACAATACATGAGATCTAGAAATTTCACAGAACCTAACCCACTTTGTTCATTTGAATGATGCAAAATTTGTGCAAATGTCCAATAGGTATCAAAATTTGTTTGATGAAACAAGCCTCATTACCAATGACAGAGAGTTGGGTTTGATAAAAATCAGTGCTATGGAAAAGATAATTGCATATCTAACTCAGAATTTACAAGAGATCCCATAGGTTGTTGCTGCTGAACCTAAACAGGCTAAAGATTCACTTGTGCAAATAGAGGATACATGGGATGCTTAGAAGGAAACATACAAAAAATATGCAGAGAAGAATGATGTGGCTTTAGAAGTCTTTTTGAACATCTTACAACATAGGATTAACATCCTAAAGGATAAAGTTGACTTAGTGCATGGAGCATACAAAATGTTGCCTGGCCTACAAGTGGAGGTAACTAATTTTGTTTCAATATTGAACCCTTACACTAGTACATTTGTAACACCCCAAAATTGGCATCTTGCAACCCTAACCAATTTTGTTGCATTTGTCATTCTTCTAAATCATCAAAGTCCTATTGTACTAGGCAATTCTGAGTTTTCACTGACTCTACTCGACCTG
>MU224653.1:51356-64566 GCA_018584345.1 Thuja plicata | reverse complement strand
TGTTGGAGATCTACAAGCAAGAGATTGAAGACATCCTACCTTTCTACATTCCACATTTTGAAGCATACTTGTGGATCCACGGATTTGAATCCACCACAAGGACTTTTACAAGCAAGGTGAATTCATGTATTTGCTTTGTCTATTTCTGCAATTTCAATTACATATATTTGAGGTTAATTCCAAAACCGGGGTTTGACCAAGGCAAACCCCTCCCCCACAACAAACCATCCTCTTTTTCTTGCAGATATAGGTTCAGGATTGTAAATTTGAGACCAGATCTAGATACCCTTTTCAGCTTTCATTCGGATAGTGCGAACAAATTCTCTGTCAAACCTGTGCAGGTCAGGGTCGACATTATTGGGTCAGGGTTGACATTTGTTGGTCAAGGTCGACCTTTTTCATAAGACAACATCGGAACGGAAAAATATTTTTGGGTTTTGTTCGTCTCTACATTCCGGTTCGGGATCATCTGTCAGTTTTTCCAGAAATAGTCTACAAACCTCAGAAAACAACATTCTTTGATTTGCAATTTTGTAAGGTTGGTTCTTCTTCCTATCCTTTTCAATTACTATAATTAAACATATTCATTTAATCAATTAATAGAATTTAAGATCCCCTTCTTTGTTCTCTTTCCGAATAGTTGATTCATTTGTGCATTAACCCTTCTTTTGGGTTGATCAACTCAGATCTTCCATTTGTGCATTTGAGGATAAAAAAGGAGTATCTTATCTTCTCCCTAATCACAATTGCAATACACAATCAATACAATTCAAATTAAATGTAAAGTAGGGTTAAGGGATTTAAGACACTTTAAGCAAATCAAACAACAATTAATAAAAAAAATCTCCTTACCCTTTTCCACCCCTTTACATTTTGGTAACATCATCATTAACCCCTTTACTATTTTATATGTTACAAATTTATTAGGAGATTAGAATAGTGTGTGAATCATACGGTTTAGTAATTAATCTGTTGATGATTCATATTATTTAATTTATGATCTTACACTATCGCCCATAATAGTCTATGTATATTCAAAATGGCTTTCATACATTTACAGTCACCACTTTGAAGTGTCGTTTCTAGTAAAGCCAGTGATAAAATAGAAAAAATAATTGAATTGTTTAAATCTTCTTTGTAATTAATTCCTCGTGCCATTCACTCTAAGTTTTACAAAAATATCAATTCAATTCACTAAAATCATGCATTCAGTTCACTCAACTAAAGCAATTAGTTAACTGTTTAATCTTCTCAATCAATTCCTTTCATTCACAATCAATTCCTTTCATTCATTATTGACCATTGATCTTCAAATCTACCTCAATCATCCTCCACCATTGATCGATATCAAAACAATCTTTATAATCAACCTTCATTCACCATTTTTACTCTAACCACATCTTTGAGCTTTCAAGCGATCATACTATTTGTGCTTTACGAATTCCTTGAGCATCATGTCATTCTTTGAAAGAAAGCTTTAAGGAACCAATGGAGATAATCAAGATGATTGTATGAAGGTAATATCCTTGTTTTTTTTGTTTTTTTTTGTTTATTCATGGATTTATCTTACGTACTCTATTGGACTCTATTGGAACATTGGGATATTGTGTGAATCCTAGGACTTAGTGGTTAATCCATTGATGATTCATGATGTTTGATTTATGATCCTGCACATCCATCCATAATATTCTATATACATTCCAAATGACTTCAATACATGTACACTCACCACTTTGAAGAGTTGTTTCTAATAGAGCTACCAAAGAGCCACTGAGAAAATGGTAAAATTTGAAGCACAAGTACTTAAAAATATAATATGAAATGCTCTCATTGATTGGGAAGATTGATTACATCTGGAAGCTAGCTTTCTATACACCCAAGTCCCCAAGTACTAGTAATAATAGCAACAAATATGACATGTAAATGTATACCTAGTAAACATCACACCTTATCAACGCCTTGGTGAATGTTGTTAACGATAGATTTGGAGGCATGGGGAGGAAGGATTGGTCGATTGTAGTCGTACCACTTTGCCCAGAAGATGTAATTGATGAAATTGAAAAGACTGAGAGCGGAGAGCAGCCAGTAAAAGAGATCCAGATGGTCTTTGTTGAGATCGTTGTTTGAAAGCCACCCACCATGAGATGTGGTGGTGGTTATCTTGTTAGTGATGGAAACAAGAACGGAGCTGAAAAAGAAGCCCAAGGAGAATGAACAATATGTTAGAGCAGTGACCATGGATTGCATTCCCTCTGGGGACTGGCTGTAGAGGAATTCAATGAGCCCCACTGCTGTTAACATCTCTGATATTCCATAAACTAAAAACTGAGGGGTAATCCAGAATATAGAAATGGGAGGGGAACGGTGTGCTTTCCTCTTGGCCTCCACCAAAGCTGCAACTACCATTGAAAGTGTTGAGAGAAAGAGACCAACCCCAATTCTCTGAAGCTGAGATATCCCTGTTTCGTTGCCTGTGATTCTTCTGGCAAATGGGACAAAGACTCTGTCATACAAAGGAACCAGGAATACCATTGTTATATATGGAATTGCTTGAAGGGAGGCTGGTGGGACGCTGAAACTTTTTGCCATCCGGGCGTCCATGCTGCTCCCCTGCTGCACAGAAAATGTCTGCAGCTGAGCAAGAATGCAGTTTGTGATGATTGTGCATGCAAATATTGGCATTATCCGCATGATCACCTTCACCTGCTCTACCTCGCTCACTCGGCACAACTTCCAAGAACTCTCTTGTTGTATGTACTCTCCTGGTACAATGATTGCTGCCTTGTCTAAGAATCTGCTCAATTCACAGCCACAGTCACACACTATTCTTAATGTTTAGTTTCAATCCAAAACATCTCATCCTACTTTAAGTTGTTGAAGATGAGTACAATGTTATTAAGCAAGTACCTGAATCGATTGGTGTGAAGGAGAAGTTGGTGAGCTGTATCTCGGATCTCATACAGTATTTCTGGTGAAGATGGGTGCTTGAGTTTCCTCTTTCTAAAAGCAGCTACCAAGACCTGAAATACAGAAACCAGTAAAATCATGAGGACGTCGAGGGTGTTGGAAAGTCACATTTGAAGAGACGATAGATTGTTTAAAGATGGGTCAGTCATTCAGTTGGTAGAGCTTTCCAGCAGTGAATAGAAGATCCTAGGGTTGAATTCTAATGGTGGATTAGTTAAAGATGGGTAGGTCACTCGGTAGAGCATTCCAGCAGCAAATGGGTGATGAGCGAGCCACTCGGTAGAGCATTCCAGCAGCAAATAAAAGATTCTAGGATTGAATTCTAACTAATGGATTGGCTAAAGATGGGTAAGTGACTCAGTTGGTAGAGCATTCCAGTAGCAAATGGAAGATCCTCAGTTTCATTTCTAATTGATGGATCGGCTAAAGATAGGTGAGTGACTCGATAGAGCTTTCTGACAGCAAATGGAAAGGTTTGAATTCTAACTGATGGATTGGCTAAAGAAGGATGAATCATTCAGTAGACCATTCCGAAAACAAATTGAAGATCCTGGATTTGAATTCTAACTAATGTGTTGACTAAGTATGGGTGAATCATTCAATTGGTAGAACATTCTAGCAGCATATTGAAAATCCTAGGTTTTAAATTCCAACTTATCTGTATCAAAATTCCAACTTATCTGTATTAAATAGTAAGAACCAACATCACTCAACATGTAATATCAGAGCCAATGCGAGGTACCATATGTATCATCTTTGATGGAGGAGGTCGAAAATCAACAACCCTCGAGAATGTTGAATTTTTTTTTCGACATTACTTTTCAGCGAGGGAGTGAAAGTGCACTAACCCCACACCTAATGCTTACAAGAAATTCATGTTCATGGCTTTTGTGGAAGCGTGAATTGGATATGCTTGGAAAAAGGCATACAGCTCAATTTCTTTGGGTTATGCTCCCAGCTGGAGGAGAAGACCAAACCCATCCAGGTCACTACTTTACCCAACAACACAGTTTGCTTGTTTCGCTGGAGTGTCAATTCAAGACCAGACAAAGGCTGGCGAGACAATGCACTGGTGTCTTGTCTTGTTTTAACTTTGTAAATGAGCCACATTAGTTGCATCTTGTCCCACTTAACCTCACAATGTAAAATATTAAACAGGGGACCTACAAACTTAAAAATTTGAATAATTATCCAAACATTTTCAATGGTTGTAAAACGCTCCCTGGCCTGTCTTTCAATGATACCTGAGATACCTGAGATGGGTGGCATTAATATTATGAACCCATTTCAGGGGGGCCGATAATGCATTGATTGTAAAGGAGGCAAGCACTATGGCCTTTGTTGTCTTGCCGGATTTGGTTCCTCACATCCTTAAATGGAAATAAACTTTTCCCATCACAAGAAAAAGTGTAGAGTTCCTGTAACCTTGAAAAAAGCAAATACAAAAACCAATACTAGAAGAGAAAAACCTGTGTGAGAGTAAAAGAAATGGCTTACATGAGCAATCCGAGTCAGGGGACTTCCTTGGGGAAGTCTATTTCGGTAGTAGGGAAGTCCTGCTGTAACAGTGAGGAGAGCCAAGAGCATGACTGCTGCAGAAACTCCAAAGCCCACATCTCTGCCAACCTGGTTTTGTATCCAAACAATTAATGTGAGGGCAATGAGTTCTCCTATAGAGAAGCTCAGATATGCTAAATTGAAGTAGGTAGACATCTGTCTTCTCTCCTTGGCATCTCTTCCATCAAATTGATCACCACCATGAGACACAATGTTAGGCTTCACACATCCGCTACCCAAAGCAATCAAATACAGTCCCAGGAACAGTACTAGTGCTTGTGAGCTCTTGGGCTCCTCACAATTCATGCCTTCTGACACAACCATGTTGCAGTAGCTTGGTTTCAACCATGGCACATGAGCTTGTACTGCGATCACTATATATCCCTGCACCAACTCAAAAACCATGCAATCAGCTTAATATTCCTCAACCAAAAACCTGAAAATATATGTTCTTGGCAATTAGCAACCTTCCACGTCAATCTAAACTACATATACTCTTCTAATTCCCTGCTACTTGTCACTAACTGATCTATATTTGTATGTTTTCTGATCCGTGTTGGTGTCATGTAAATTTTATGAATGTGATTTTATATCTACCCATTCTTTTTATGAATAAGTGTAGATCAATTAGACACTTTTTCATCCAATAAAATTGATTTTTCATATATGAATCTGTTTCGAAATTGCTTCTATGAAATACTATCCTCTTCACTTGAATATAATAAATATGCTATAGATGTTTTTATCTTCTCGAATATTTGATTTATCTATTTCATAGCTAAGAACCTAGAACCTGGAAGAATAAGGAGATATGAATACCCTGAACAGCCAAGATTCGAACTGCTGATATCTATGTTGTTGCCCAACAACCTTACCCTCTGTGCTACATATGCATATAAATTCAAGAAGTGATTTTTATTCTGTCAACATGCAGACTGGTTAAGAAAGAAAATGAACTGCAATTAATGAAGTCAGAAATACAACACACTGACTAGTTGAGCTTTTCTGTAAGGCAGCTTTTGATTTTGAATCAAATACCCAACTTGGGGTCTCTTCTTTTGGTCTTCTACTGTCGAGAAGATTCTTGTAATAGATGTTTGATGGTTTATGAAGATACCGTTCATCAATCTATCATCAGAAGAATGAGAATAATTTTGAATCAAAAACCTAACTTGGGGTCTTTTCTTTTCTTTTCTTTCGGTCTTAACCATCGAGAAAATGGATGTATTGTTTTTTATTTTATGTATATTTTTCAAACAGTGTTAACAATCTATCGTCGGACAGAAGAGAGTACTTTGGAATCAACAGCTCAATGATTCATCATCGAAAGGAGAAAAATAATTGTTAAAAGAAGATTGTTACTGTAGAAAAGGAGAGTGCTTTTGTTTGCATGGAGAAACAAAACTTACAATGAGCTCAATGCAGCCAAAGATGAGAATAGACCAGAAACTGCCGAGGTAAGAGTCTGCAAGGAAGCCTCCGAGGACTGACAAAAGGAAGGTTGTGCCAACGAAGTTGGTGACTATGTTGGCTGATTTGGCTAAGGTATAGTGCATGTCGTTGAAAACATATGTTATCAAATTGTTCCCCACTGCAGCAATTGCCATGATCTCAAAACCCTGCAGACCTGTTATTTCAATCTTATCAATGCCACCATTATACCTTTACCTTTAATTCGCCTCAAGAGCTCATAAATTTAAAAAGGAAAGAAAGAAAGAAATTAACAAGTAATGAATGAAAGACAAGGCAAGCCCACCTAGTACGAATATTGCAGCTCTAAATCCTCCATATTTGGCTGGATCAGCAGGGCGTCCCTTCCAATCCACACAAGGATAAGAAGAAGAAGAAGAATGTGGATTAACACATATTCCTCTTTTGCTTTTCACTCCTACCACCTCCAAACCGACCACTTCTTGTTTTGAGTTCGAGTGCTCCATATTCATATTCATATCCATGCTCCTATAATATTGTCTAAACTTTAGACTTCCAAATCAAACCAGTAACTTTAACCGTATATAGCTCCACCTTAAATATTAATTTGAAGAGCAGGCAAAGACTGTAACATTGGCAGGTTCACTGTTACACCCATTGACATGAGAATCACCACTCCCCTTCCTAGTGCGTTCTACTGTTGGAAGGTCAGATAAGTCGGTGGATAATGTTCACAATTGTGCAAATGTCTGCATCACTCACTCTCATATATCTCTCTCACTCTCAAATAATTTCATATAATAGAAACCACCCACTCAGCCTTTCTCACACCCTCAACCTGCACTTTATCCTGATTTGACCCACTTTTTTCTTCCCCCAAGAGAATATAATTATAATTGTATGACCTGATCAATTTGGAAAACGTACAATGAATAATGGAAGACATTTGTCCTTAACAAAGATATTAAATCTGTGGGTCCCTGGATTCTTTGGATTCTTGGATTCTTGTGTTGATTTATTCTATCTCAACTCTATATCAGGTAGTTCAAGTTGTGGGTTCAATTTCTGATTTGTCTTATGTATAGATGAGGTTCTATTATACATCACTTAAGAGCTTAATCAATCGAGATCTTAAGAAAGATTTTTTTCTATTATGAACTAACTTTGAAATCCCTGAACTAAACTCTCAATTAAAAAGAATCAAAAATAAAAATTTGTAGGTCCCTCCCATTTCAAAACATACTTCTTTTTGACTGATTAAAAATCAATTATACAATTTGGGTGGTGGATTCAATGCCATTACATTTTAAGGCAAATGTTTCCCGTGAAAGGTGTTTTATATGACACGCTCAAATCTCCATTCTTTTCCATACCATCCGTATCAAAAACCAAATCCTACCCAATCAATAATCATTGATGGGATTTCATTAGGTTAAACAAATGGAAGAAAGCTAAAAAGATGGTAGATATCTAGAAAGGCTGCATCTTGAAAAGTATGTAGCCACTTTCGATACCCTTGGAGACCTCCACTGAGCAAAACATAACGTGTGTGTCCATTTAATAGAATGCCCACGTAGAATGGAATGGTGACAATGGGGGACCTCCATAGGGGATTCCTTGAATGTTTCCATGTTATTAGATATATAGGATCCAAATTTTATTATTCTTTGACTTTTGAATTTGGGAGAATTTAATAGTAAACACTCTCCCACGTTCTTATCAATTCATGAATTAATCTTGTGCAGTCAAAGCTGGCCTGAAATCTGCCTTTTGTGTAGGAGAGGAAAACTAGGAGGGTGCTTTGAAAATCATCCTGTACAACACTACCCACTTTGCATTTTCTCATTCATTATGAATTGCACTTGGATTTATAGAGGTAGGGGCCGACATGTGCTCTAGTGCATCACTACCTTGATGTTGAACTTATCTAGAGAGTTCGATGCAGATAGAATGGAACCAAAGGAAAGGAGTATAGAGTTTCATACAATAATATACATCAATAACATACATCACCACCACCTGGTTGATACTCAACACCTAATGCCAAAAGCTATGGGACTGTACCCTATCTCATCTCAATCCCAAACATGTACAACTACGCTACACATTTATCCAAAAGCTTCAATGACCAAATCCCAATTCACAGTGGGAAATGTACCAAAAAGCTAGAAAGCTTTCTATAAGCTTTGTATTTTTGCATTAAACAAATTTAACCAAAATTTTATGTTTGAAGGACATCCACTCAATTCTATCAAAAACTAATCAATCATTTATGAAACATGAGCTATATAATAGAATTATATGATGTTACCAATATAAAATTATATGATAAAGTATGTCAAACATCATATAAATAGTTGATAGGTTGTTATATTAATTATTTGGTACCAACATTACTAGTGGGTTTGCAAGTGAATTGAATATCTATTGCATGCAAGTTGTGCACTTGTGTTTTGATGACTACTACATAAGTCAAACACACATCACATAAATAGTTGACACCTTGATATATTAATTATAAGATACAAAAAACGCTACCAAAATAATAGGAGAGCGGGTATCCATCACACATGGATTGTGCATCTATCTTTTAACAACTACTACATAAGAAAGTCAAACTTGGATCACATAAATCATTTGTTACACATTGTAAGTAAAATTCAGTCACGTTCATTGTTGACATATTGTTATACTATTCATGCGGTACCAACAACATTAGTGTAGTACTAGGAGAATAAGATTTTTATTACATGTAGATTGTATACTTTCCTTTCAACAACTATTACATAAGATGAGTGAAATGCAATCATGTACATAGTTGACATATTTTTATATTATTCGTGTGGTACCAATGATATTATTGTAGTACTAGGAGAACAAGATTTTCATTACATGTAGATTGTATACTTTCCTTTTAGCAACTATGACATAAAGTAAGTGAAAGTCAGTCACGTACATAACATATTGTTATATTAGTACCAACAACATTAATGTAGAAATCCTTAAATAGGATTTTCATTACATGTAGATTGTATACTTTCTCTTTAACAACTACTACATAAATTACGTCAAACAGACATCATATGAATAATCCATATATTATTATACTAATTATATAAATTTCTTCATTATATATATATATATAACTGTGAAACTCTCCCTGCACTTTTCTATTTGTAAGGAAAGTCCACGAAATGCATGATTTTGTGGGGAATAATAGACGTCGGTAGTGTTGATAGGTTTGACATTCAAGCATTTTCATGGCTGTGGTCATTCTATAATACACATATTTATATATATCTATTCTTTGACCCAACATTCATTTATGTTATGTTGGCCACAATTGTTCTCCACTCTCGCTCGATGTAACGACCACTATGATGACAGTCTTTGAATTTCATGTTTACTGAAAAAGTATGAGAGAGATTTATGCTTTGCATGAAGGTGTACCAAACATTTCCCATACTGGACAAACAAACAACTTATTTCTACTGTAAAATTATGAATCTGTCCTTATCAGAACAAATGTTTATGAAAAGATATGTATATTATTACCATACGTTGCCTTTTATAAGTCACATATGTCAACGATATCTGCTAAAGTATGAAAATATAGGATTAGTCGGTTTACTTTATCAGAGATTTGGTAGTGTTTTCATCAACATAATGACATGACTTCAAAATTTATGAATAAATAATTTAAACTAAATTCAAGTGCATTAGAATGTTTGCTGCACCATCTATTTTATAATTTATAATTGGTATAGTTGGTTTTGTTTGTTATAAGTTTATTTTGATTTGGTTATTTTTATGTAATGGTTAGTGTATAAGTAATATGTTATTTCGTATAATTTATTAATACATTATTTGACTTAATTTGATTCTAGTAGTATCTATTTTTAATCTTCAATTTATTAACTTTCTATTGATAATGAGAATTGCAATTATAGAGCTAACCCAGTTCAATTTTACAATTTTTACAAATGAATCTTACACTTCTAAAATTCAACTTTAAAAATTATTAACTAACATCTACCAACTAAAATTTAAAAATCATTAACTTTTATGCTAGGATGTCACATCTAAACACAAACCCTAATTCATCGTAATCCATTGACTATATGTGTTCATGCAACATGTGTAAAGAGCATGTAATCATGACACCAACATTTGACCATCTCTTACATCATCAACTAGGCATATATACATGTTTTCTCTAATTTATTTGTTTCTAAAAGAAATTAAATTAATATCATAGGAGTTTGATCAAGGAGAAAAAATTGCTTAAAAAGATCCTCAATAGTGTCTATACACAACAACCCTTTATAGATACAAGTTAAATACATCAAGATAAACTTGAACCAAGTATCAAAATTAAGAAATTTGAAATCTATATCAATCATAGTTGATATCTATTTAGTCAAGTTAAAATCCCCAGTTGAATAGATTACTTATGTGTTCAATAAAGTGAGCTAGACAAGCAAAAATATATTTTTCATATTCTATGGAATTATATTGAATTAGTCATATTTTTCTACATTGAGAAATCATTCTCACGCATCTTGTACTACATATGTATAATTTAGATTTTAGTTAAGTATCCTTATTTTATTATTTTAATTAAGTATTTACTTCAATTCACTTATTCTCATAGAGTTAACATTGCATACTTAATACTTTGTTTCTCAACATGGTAATATTAGTATAGTGTTGACTCCCTTAGATATGTTTTAGGACCCTTTTCTATGCCCAAAACCTATCATCAAGGTACCATGTAAACCAAGATATGATCCCCCAATTAATTATCATCCCTTGCATCATTCCACATACTTGGTGTTTGGGAACAATAATGCAGCCACACTAGTGTTCCTTGCTAAAAATAAACTTTGTTTGGCCAACAAACCTATTTTTTGGGCTTTCCAATATACTCTGAGAATGGATATTCCTCTAATCAGCCTTATAAAGCAAGATAGATGACCTAATTAAATCTATTTGGCTTTCTCTATATCTCTTTAGATCTCTCTTATTCTCTTTTATTCTCTCTAGTATCTTTTGGGTCACCTTCTCTATTATTCTTCTTATTTTCATTACATTCTCATACACTTTTTGGTCTTCCACTACCAATATTAGTTCTTTACCTTCTTCATAGCTTCATATTTCTAAAACTGAATAAATTACATACTAATCTAAGTCTTGTTGTGTTATCCCATGGGGTTTTAGTGTGTATGCTTTGTCCTTCCATGCACATATTATGAGCTTGTACATCATAAACGCCTAACACTTTTCTCCATTAGGAGACCTGATGAGGATATCATCTCCCCAAGGATGACCTCAACCACACATTTTGACAAGGTATATGAAGGGGTGAGATCAAAATTTGTAACCCAATCTCATTGTGTCTTTAGAAAAATCTCAAAGCTTGGGTGATACCAAGATAGGAGCTCTATCAATAATGAATTTGCATCACCACCTCTACTACAAATTACATCATACTCTAAACCATAATCTTCCATGGAGTTTTCTTTGTGTTACATGCCCTCCTCAAGCCAATCCTCCTATATCATGGATCTCAACTTGCAACATGCTACCATCTTCATCCCACAATCATTTTCATGCCCTCAAAGAACATGCATGCCATAATCAGCTCACATCTTGTGATATCCTATGGTTTCACAACCACCTTTCATCCAACAATCCAATGTCACGCCACAAGCTCCACGTCAAGTGAGTGCAAAAGTCATTGCACTGCCTCAATATGAGAGTTATTTCCAAATTCCTCTTAGAGTAAAAAGGTATTTTCACTTATTAATTAATCATTATTGATTTAATTATTAGGTCACATTTTCACTTATTAATTAAATCATTATTAATTTAATTATTAAAGTCACTTTTTATCTCTAGTTCACTTAAGCTAAACTTTAGGCATATAATAATTAATTCTTTAGTAATTATTATCATGCAACCTAGGTTTCTCCACCTTCGGGCGTTCGATCTCCTTTATAAGGATTGATCTCTTTGTAATTATTAATTCTTTTGCAATTCCCTCTATTCTCTCTCTAAATGAATATTTCATCTTTCATATCATTATGAGTTGTGTCTCCATTCTTTGCTTTTGTGACAGGTATTTTGCATACTGTGGATCTTGGTGATTGAATTCTTTAAATACTAACATGGTATCATAGCCTTTCTAGAGCAGCCTGTTCTTAGGTTTTTTTTGAAGATTTTATGGAGCTTCGAGGGTTAAGTTTTTAGATCTTTTTGTGTGGATCTTGAGGGGAGTAAATTTTTGGAGCACTTTGGGCACAAATCGACCTCACGGATGTGCTCAAAATGCCCCAAAACACCTACTTCTATATAAGGCACATCTGTAAAAGATGATAAAACTTCCATTAAATTATAATTCTTGATATCATATACTTTATTATTTTCCGAATTTTCTTCCTTATATGTAAGACACCTTATAATATTTTCAGATTTCTATATTTTTGTGTGTCTTTAAGGAATCAAGCAATTAAGTTTATATATATTATTGAGTGGTCATGATTTGATGGATCGCGACTCATGAATGAGTCACGATACATCAAGTCGTGACCATTCTTATTAATATGTTAAACTTTGCTTTGTATTATTATGTTGATTATCATATTAAACATCGACTAGTTTATTTAAGTCGATTTGTATCGACTATTCTATTTTATATATGTTGCATCATAACTTGCAGTCTGTTATTGACTGATACTAATTTGTGTAAGGTGGCGGATTATGTTAAACGCCTGATAGCAGTGTATAACATATTCGGTGATATATATATATATATATATATATATATATATATAATCATAATTATGTATTAATGTATATGTAATATAATTACATATACATTAATATATAGTTATAATTAAAATATAGTAAATACATTTAAATGTAGTTTTATCATAATTTCATATATATATTTTAATATAAATTACTTTAAGGATATATATGGATATATTAAGATGTAATAACATTAATTTTCATATGTAAATGTATTTGTATTTATCTAATTATCTTTACGATGCGATCGGTCTCTAACACTCCCTCTTAGTTAGGAAAGATAATTTTCACATACCACCTTGACTAGATTTTACGTATTACCTTGGATTGTAATATGAGGAATCACTTCAGATTGTGATACCTAATTTTCATGTCACTTCTGAACGTGACATGAGGAATCATCTCAAATTATGATACCTAATTTTCATATCACCTTAGATTG
>MU224653.1:14137-47539 GCA_018584345.1 Thuja plicata | reverse complement strand
CTTGCATTATTTATTTCATAAGTTTTCTCAAGTGCTTTGAACATATCATATGCTCTTTCATATTTCATTAGAATAGGGACGATGTGATCTCTGACTCCATCAATGATTATCTTCATTGCTTTATCATATGCTTCATTCCAAGTTGATATGTCAGGTTCTTCTTCTGGTTTAGATTTGTTTTCTTTGATGAAAGATTCGACTTTACTCTCTCTTAATATCAATAGTATTCTGAATTTTCATGACTAAAAATTATCTGCTCCTTCAAGTCTATCCTCAAATCTGATAATATTTGCCATTAGGAATTTAAAGTAATGTATTTGAATTAAAATTTAATTTCACAAATTTATCAGCTACTCAGATTTTTCAGAACCAAAGCTCTGATACCATGTAAAAGATGATAAAAATTCTATTAAATTATAATTCTTGATATCATATGCTTTATTGTTTTCCGAATTTTCTTCCTTATATGTAAGACACCTTATAATATTTTCAGATTTCTATATTTTTGTGTGTCTTTAAGGAATCAGGCAATTAAGTTTATATATATTATTGAGTGGTCATCATTTGATGGATTGTGACTCATGAATGAGTCACGATACATCAAGTCATGACCATTCTTATTAATATGTTAGACTTTGCTTTGTATTATTATGTCGATTATCATATTAAACATCGACTAGTTTATTTAAGTCGATTTGTATCGATTGTTCTGTTTTATATATGTTGCATCATAACTTGCGGTTTGTTATTGACCGATACTAATTTGTGTAAGGTGACGGGTTATGTTAAATGCCCGATAGCAGTGTATAACATATTCAGTGAAATATATATATATATAATCATAATTATGTATTAATGTATATGTAATATAATTACATATACATTAATATATATAGTTATAATTAAAATATAGTAAATACATTTAAATGTAGTTTTATCATAATTTCATATATATATATTAATATAAATTACTTTAAGGATATATATGGATATATTAAGATGTAATAACATTAATTTTCATATGTAAATGTATTTGTATTTATCTAATTATCTTTACGATGCTATCGGTCTCTAACAACATCAAATTTGGACAAAGTTTCCATGAGAGGCAAAAAAAATTTTCACATGCCCATTTCCTGGGCATGCAAATCAAGGTGGAGGTGAAAAGAAAAAAAAAAAAAAAAAATTTATGGAGGTTGCGAGGCCCAGGCCGCGTAGGCCCCCAATGGACAACTCAGTCCCTAAGGTCATGGGCCCTAAGGTTCCATGCAGGCGCCAAGAGTCCCCGCAGGCCTCAAGGTCACGGGCCCCAAGGCCGTGAACCCCAAGGGAGCCGCACTAACCCTAAGGCCGTGGGCCCCAAGGGAGCTGCGCTGGCCCAAGGCTACTGACCCAAAGGTTTTTTATTATTTTTTTCTCAAAAAATAAATAATTTCCCCTTATTTATTTTTTTCATTAAAAAAAACAATTTTCTTTTTTCTGCCAAATTTGGTCAAAAACTTAGAGGCAGTCTAGATTTGGAGGAAATCGCTAGTTTAGCAGGGCTCTGCCATTTTTAGTAGAGGCTTCTTAAGGTTCTTCTTGTTTTGACCTCCTGGTGGTTTTTTGCTCATATCTTGAGAAAACGGAGGCATTTTTTGCCAAACTACATATCGTCGAAAAGTTGGTTTCGAGCCCGACTTGATTTTCCAAGTTTGGTTTTTTTATTTTGTCATCTTGTAGGGTTTTTGCCAGTTAAATTCAGGGTTCTATTTTTCACTCTAGTCGCCATATCTTTCTCCTCCAGACTCCATTTTTTGACTTCCACATGGATTCGGAAAGCTAGTTCTTTTCTCCTTCTTGTATGGGTCTCACTACCAGAATTTTCTCCAGGTATATTTTATTCAATTTTTTTCTTTTTTGCAATCTGGTGAATATCTTGGATGTTTTAGGTCCTGGGATCATTTTCCTTGCATGATCTTTGTAGACATCTATTTATGTAGCATTTCTTTTTTGCAAATGCACTGAGCTAAAGTGTCATTATGCATGCTTGGGATCCTGCACATTTTGTGCCTGATTGTACTCGCACTATATTATAAAGTGACATAGGGGGGTTTTTTGTACCTTTGTCAAGTGAGTGTTCCATCCATGACATTAGCCTCATGTGTATCATTTGATTGATCATCCTCAACATCATCCTTTATTTGTGCTTGTACATTCTTCATCATGTAGTTATTCTTGGCAGTCTAACTCAGTGTATCTGTCATGCCTCTCCCTCATCAACATTATGGGGGGTATTTCATGTTGGTTCTATATGCTTCCTTTGTTCGATAGAGTGATTCCATGCATTCAGTATTTGTTCCTATATACTGGACAGAAGCAATGGCTAGGTACCTATGCATTTTGGTGAGATGGATTATTTACCATATAGACACTCTTCTTTCATTCCTATTTCGGAGGCTTTAGACTTTGGTTTTTTTTTCCATTTGTATCTTCGAGTTTTGATGTTTTCCTTGTTTTCCATCCTAATTCGAGAAGTGTCATTTTAGGGCACTCATATAGATTACAGTCTTCTCTACCTGATCAAATTCTATTTCAATGGAGGTTCCAACAACTATTCTTTGACACTCTTTGCAACTTCATGCTTCAGTACTGTTCTACATGTTCTTCTTTTGATCAACTCTTCAAAATTTGGTATTTTTTCCATCTGTATCTTTGAGTTCTGATGTTTGCCTTGTTTTCCATCCTAATTCAAGTAGTGTCATTTTGGGGCACTCATGCAGATTAGAATCTTCTCTACCTGATCTTTGTTCCTATTTTTTGAGACATTCTAGTTTGGAGGCTTCTTTGGTCCTTTACTAGGCTTCATCTATTTTTGGAGTAGGGTTTTTCTCATGTGGTTTTCTCTATTTCTCCTCTTTACAAATATTTTTTATAATTGGTTACCTGATCAGGCCTTGTTGCTAGGACCCATTTTCCTGCTTTCAGTAGTTGCTTCTAGGTTTTTAGCTTCTCCCTAGGTTTCTCCACCTTCTGGTGTTTGATCTCCTTTATAAGGATTGATCTCTTTGTATTTATTAATTCCTTTGTAATTCCCTCTATTCTCTCTCTGAATGAATATTTCATCTTTCAGATCATTATGAGTTGTGTCTCCATTCTTTACTTTTGTGATAGGTATTTTGCATACAATAGATCTTGGTGATTGAATTCTTCAAATTCTAACAATTCCATATACATTCTACAAATTGAGCAGGATAATTATAACCTGATAGGTAATATTTATAATCCTCCACCTTACAATCTCTAAGGGGGACACATATCATTATGCTTACATTGGGGGAATTTATCCCTATGATGGGGCACAATAAGGCAATCTACCTCATTAATAATACCAAGCCTACATTGGTGCTCAACAAAATACACCCACCTACCAACAACCTCCCACCCTACAAAATACCATCTACCAACAACTACCTGTAAGCATAACTAGATCTTAAAAAACAAAATCACTTACCAAGCATCATGTAGTACCCTTTTGACACACCATCAACAAGATCTATTGCACCAGAAATGTAAACACCACAACAACCAGTTAAACAAGAGTGGGAAGACATGAAAGTATCTCTTAAAGATCTCTGAGAGAATAATTATCAAAGAACATACAAATTTGAAGAGCTTTTTCACTATCCCTTTGACAAATGAATAACCATGGTTCCTTTCACAAAACACTTTGAAATGCCTAAGTTAGATAAATACAAGGGAAGAGGAAGCCCCCAAAACCATTTAACATAATTCTACATGGCTTGTCAAGAGGTGGCATATGGATGCAGTCAAGGATGGAGAAACCTCAAGGAGATGAGTTTGATTGTTGCAGCCAAAACAACACAATGGAAGCAATAATCCAAAATGGAAAGAAATGAGAGATCAACCTTATATTATTATTAGAAAATCATTTACAACATATCTGCAACATGCAGTCTCACATGCCAAGAATATAGGCCTGATTATGATGAGAAAAACCTTACAAAACCCTATCCAAAATAATGCCAAATAATCTTATGAAAATCACCTACCTCTTAGAAACAAGTCCATAAGATTATAAAACAATCACAACATTAGGTCGGCCCAAAAAAGATCACATTTCTCAATAAAGAGAAAACATGTTACAACAAATAGGTCGGGACCCAAAACATATAGAATAAACTCCAATAAGAGAAATAAGATATTTAATCATACAATAAAATCAACCTCATACGTAATAATGAGCTGGCATGATTGCGTATAGAGATTCCCATCAGAATATCAGAAAATGATTGGAAAATACAATGATTGACCAAGAAAATCAAGAACAAGATAGTCATGAAAAGAATATGCAAAATATCATGCACGATGAATCCAAATGATGCAAAATCATAGGATAAGGTCCAACATGAAGCCACGAATACACTATAGTGACTGAAACACAAAAGAACAACCAGCGATCAAACACTAACAGAAACACTAGATTGATCAACCAGGAGAACAAATATTTTTATTTGATGCAATATTGATAAGATCTCAAGATGCTCTTGCATCAGACACCCTAGGTACTTGAAAAGTAAGCCTCTCACTTTAGTGGGGCCAAAGGAAAACCATAGTGGTCAACCTTAGCCTGCGAAATCCATGAATAATCCTCCACTGGTTTGTCCTTCCATTTGACAAGATGTTCCATATACTGCTTACCTCTTGTACTTCGACTAACTCTACTATCCAAATATTTATTTATCTGATCCATCCGCTTCTTAGGATATCGCTTCCCAACATCTGATCCTTTACTACTACTGCAATCTAATTCATGATACTCATACAAATATTCTACATTGAATATTGGTGATAGATCCATATCCTCTAGTAATTTCACTTCATATGCATTCTTTGAATCAAATTTCCTTAAGATCTTACAAGGACCAAAATTCTTCATCCTCAACTTTTTATTAGTACCAACAGGAAATATTCCTTCTACAAGTATACCATAACTTCATATCCTACTTGAAATTCCTTATGTCTCCTCTTCATGTCTGCTCTCTTCTTATAAAATTGATTCATTTCCTCCTAATAATGTCTCATTCCTTCATGCAATGATCTCATAACCTCAGCAAATTCCTCTCCTTCAACACTCTTCTTAACATCATGAATGATATCCATTAATTATGCTACTCCCTTAGGATTAAACCCAGTAACTACTTCAAGTGGTGTCTTCCATGTACTCATATTAACTGAATTGTTATAAGCAAACTCTTCTTGTGGAAAAACTAAATCCCAATTTCTAGGCTTATCTCCAACTAAACACATCAACAAGTTCCATAAACTCATGTTCACAACCTTTGTCTGTCCATCAATTTGTGGATGAAAAGTAAAACTAAACTTCAAATCAGATTCCATCTTCTTCTAAAGTGACCTCCAAAAATAACCAACAAACCTACTATCCATGTCTGAAATAATGCTCTTAGGTAATCCATGTAACCTCACAATCTCCTTGAAAAATAAATCAGCTACATGCATTGCATTTGTAGTCTTCTGACAAAGAATGAAATGTTCCATCTTAGAAAATATGTCTACAACCACAAAGATAGAATCATAGCCTCTCTATGTTCTAGGAAAACCAAGTACAAAATCCATACTAATCTCCTCCCAAGTTCTGATCGGTACTGTTAAAGGCGTATGAAACCCCACATTCTGACTACTACCTTTTGTAATTTGGCATACCTTACAACTCTATAAAAAATTCCTCACATCCTTCTAAAATTTTTGCCAAAATTAATTCTCACTTACCAAAGCTATTGTCTTATCGATACAAAAATGTCATGTTAAACCTCCACTATGTTTCTCCTTAATCATATTATCTTGCATGGAACTCCTAGGTATGCATAATTGACTACCTTTGAATAACATTCCATCCTGGATGCAATAATCCAACCACTTACTTCTCTCTACAACAATATGTTCCTTAAAGGACTTCCAAGGTTCACTGAAATATGGATCTTCCTCATAAAGGACCTTCAATTCATCGAATCCCAACACTACAATTTTCATCTCAGTCAACAAAGTCCTTCTCCTACTCAAAGAATCAACAACTTTATTTGACACACTACTCTTATGTTTCAACACAAATGTATAGCTCTGCATAAACTCAACCTATCTGATATGTCTCTGATTCAACTTACCTTTGCTACTCAAATACTTCAATCCTTGATGATTAGTATACAGTACAAACTCCCTAGGTAACAAATATTTTCTTCATTTCTTCAAAGACTGAATTATAGCATAGAACTCCTAATCATACACTGAATACCTTCTCTTAGCATCATTCAACTTCTCACTAATATAAGCAATAGGTTGTTGGTATTATGTATTATTGGTATTCGGGATTGTGTTGAGAGATTTTTATTTGGTTTTCATTAATGTCAACTAAGTCAGTACAGGTCAATCAAGTGATGTAGAGTAATAATATACTACAAGTGAAGTAAAGGTACAATCGGTAAGAAGGTATACTAAAATTGGTTATGTCCAGAAGATCGGTAGACTGTTCAAACATTAATTTGATTGTGGTCATGGTAAAAATAGAATTCTGAGGAGTGCTTACAGATCTAGATTCAACAAGTTCATATTGCAATGTGGTTCCAACCCCAATTTATTTGGTTGAGTTATGATAGAGTTTATATTATCACAGATACTAAGATAGGTAGAACTCATATGTTCTTAATCAACCGGTCAGTAGATCACAGATCAATGAGTGGTAAAGCATATGTGATCATTTCTATTAATATGATGACATGGAATAAATTTTTTACATCCAATGTATTGATATTTACGAGATTAATGCAAGCATTTAAGACAGATTTGAGGTGTTGCATTAGAGGATTCAAAATGTGTTTGACTACCTTGGAGATATAAACTTGCAGATCTTATCCTAACCTAAAATGGTCATGATAAATTGTTTCTTTCATCAAGATTATCAATTTGACACATGGTTCTATCCCAGAAAAGAAATTTGAAGATCAAATTTAAGGCGGTGCAAGTTGTTTATATATAGGAACTGCACATATTGAAAATAAAGTAGTTGTTGTTAAGAGAAGCTAAAAGAGTTATTTTTCTCATGATTAGGGTTTTATGATTTCAAGTTGAGATTGCGATTAGAGAGGAGAGAGAATAAAGAAGTTATAGAGTACCGAGAACTTATAGGATCTGACAAGCAATCAGTACTACAAAAAAATCACAAATCTTGTTGTTCCCTAATAGTTGTAGGAAGAAAAATCCCTTAACCGGGTGAACTATAACAACTTCTTTTTGTAAATCCTTTAACAAAGTGACTTCTTCATTGAGGTTGTAAATACTCTAGCGAGGTATCTATCATAGATGATCTTATTGTAATCCTAACAATGCACTAGTCACTGCTAACCGGGTGAACCCTCAGAAAGGGTATTTGTAGCTCCTAACATGGCAAACTCATTTACTGTAGTAATGGGCTTGTGGGTGTCATCCCCACCATGGTTTTTTCCATATTACAACGGTTTCCACATGAAAATTACTGTGTTATGTGTGTGTAATTTTTGGATGCTTGTTATTACTGTTTTATTTATATTTGCATCAGTTAATTGCTTTATAGGTTTGGAAAGCATTGCATCAATTATTTAGTTCAATATCTTCTTGTACTGATTCACCCCCCNGATTCCCCCCCCCCCCCCCCCCCACTGCTCTTAGTACCTATCATTTCCAATAATTGGTATCAGAGCATTGGTCCTTTTGGCGACAAGTCTAATAGATTTGGAAATATCCATTATTATAGAAGAGTATAGGTATTAGATGCAACTTGATAATGCAAACAAGATGATCAGGTAGATTAAGGAAAAGTTGAGACACTCTCTTGCAAAGAGGAGAGAACTTGTTGATCAACTAAGTGAAATTCAAGGTTACATAGAACAATTTTCTGAGGAAGTACATCTGAAGAATATAAAGAAGCAATGGAAAATCTATTGGAAAATAACAAGAAGCTTAAAGAAAATATAACCAATTTGAAAAGAGAGCTTGAAATTGAGTCTGTCAGGATGTGTGAATATCTAGAAGAAAAAAGGAGTGCAGAAGCTTCCAAGAAAGTTGTTGATGACTCCCTAAAAGAAAAAAGTGAAGAGCTTGTCAAACTAAGACAAGAATTTACCCAATATCATAATCAAATGCAGGACACTACTATAGAGAATCGTCAAGTATTAGGCTAGAATGGAAGACTTAGGAAGATGAATGAGTCATTGAGGAAAGAACTCGAAATTGAGAAAGAAGAAAATGAGAGACTAAGAAAACACAATGAAAGCTCACAAAAGCTTGATGAACAACTGAAAATTCAAAGAAGACACTGAGATACAAATAGTTTAGGTTATTTAGGAGAAGGTACATTAGAAGTTGGAGAGTCCTCTAAAGCTGAACCTAAGGGGGCATAGAAAGATTAGAAGGTAGATCCAATCAAATCAGGTAAGAGACCTAACAAATAATTTTTCTATAACTGTGGAAAGATTGGTCATACTACAAATATGTGTAGGAGAAAACCGATGAATATACCTTACAATTTTAATGGTTATTGTTAAAATTTTCATAAGTATGGTCATGTTGCATATGAGTTTAGATCTAGAAGTAGATCTAGAGGTATATCTAGCAATAGTTCCAGTGGTGGTAACTTTGATGGATACTATTTTTCATGCAACAAATATGGACACAAAGCTGAGAATTGTAGGTCAAGAATATATGCACCTAGGTCACCTATTCCATCAATGAATATTGGTAGAAGGGAAAGACAATTGAAAACTACATGTTCTATATGTGGTAATTATGGACACCTAGCAATAAACATCAGAATGGGAACTATTAGAGGTAATGTTGGTCCTTGGAAGTCAACGGGTATGAAATATTGTTTCTATCATAAGATAGGTCATCTAGCTAAAGAATGTTGGTTTAAGAACCAATCTCCTTATCAATCAGAAGAAAGAAAAGGAAAGCAGGTTGCTAATGTTGATGAATTCATAAGTGATGTGAAGAAAACATGGCTAAAGAAAGGTGAATTGAATTCCTCTGAGTTGACTAAGAACTCCACAAGTTCAAAAAATGTGGAAGTTCCATCGGTGAACTAAGAATATTATTTTCTTAGGGGGCCACTTAAAGACAAACCATTACCCATCCCCTAGACTCAAGAGCGGTAAAGTGACATATGCACATTATGGTGTAAGTTTCTATGATTTTGTATTTGATATTGTGTATACACCACACTAAGATTTCAAAGTCAATATCAATTTGATAGCAACTATTACTATTGGTTGAGCACTTACCAGAGGATATGTGTTAATCGGTGATATGACACTATTCCTACCATTCAAGTATGCAATGTATATTTCTCCAATGTTATATAAAGGGTCAAGTAACTTATTTTCATACTCTTTTACTTTCAGTGGAAAATTCAAGAGGTATCTTAAGCTACTTTGTGTAAAAGGTTACTTTTGCGATTGAGATCTAGAGGTTATTTCATATCAAGTTTTCATGAACTCTAACATGTGTATTTAAAGATATAATCTTAGTCAGTGGTTATAATTTTGTGTTGTTGCAGTTGGTCGTAATGGCAGAGAACGTTGATACACCAGTTTCGGTGAATATTTTTGAGGAACCTTGACCTGTATTCAAAATGCATCCAAGAAAAGAAGCTAAGATTGATATGTCTGGTGCCCTATCCATTATTCCTTGTGGTTTTATGATGATTTAATATGTTCATTCTTATATCCATTTTAGAATCAAAGAATTGGGAGTTGACGCAATCTAGAAAGAATATAAGGGTATGTGCATTAATGGAAAGTTGAAATTTGAGCACAAACATCTATAGGAGAAGGGTTTGACTTATGTTGTGGAAATTCCTACCAAATTCCATCCCAATTGGATTCGTTATGTTTTGATTATATTACATGACCAATTCATATGTCTGGAAAGACCACACAAGATTTTGAAGACATTGATTCATAGAGTTACAGGATTTCGAGTAGGTTTGGAATGTACATTAAGAATGGTGGCTACTCATCTGGTCATTGAACTAACCAAATATAAAATAGATGAGAGAGAAATGAAAAATTGATCATATTGTAGATAATGAATTTCAGTTTAAATCGATGATGACATGATACATAGTTTACAATTCTAGTCGAGCTAATATTGTGCCCGATGGAGCTATTCATGCTGCCTATCAGATTGTGAAGGATAATTAAACATATTATCTATGTGAGATGATCAAAAGCCAATTAATGACAAACATGGAAAGGATTAAGATAGACAAGAGATAATCATTTAAGTATGGATCCCTGTTGGTATGTATGTTTTTCTATGTTCAAAAGTTCTTCCTCGGTAAAGGAGATGTTGCATGGTTAAAGGACAAACTGGTAGTTATGAAAATAAGTGAATTCATAAAGGAATTAGGGACTAACTTCAATAATTTCATGTGTGGTTATTCCAAATATTTCCAATCGAGAATCCATAAACAAGAAAGGATTCTAGTTAGCATTATAGAGAAGTACAAGAATGATATTTTTTCTTGCAGACACTGATTCATATATTGTGCAAGCTATGGAACCTAGGACATGTTGGATTCCTCCTATGGGTAATGAAGTTGAAAGTGATTTAGTAACTTTACATGTTGATGATTTTTTGTCTAAACCCTTATAAAAATAAGAATAGAGATTTGGAACTCATGATGAAGTCATTACTAAAATTCAAGAGGAATTGGAGAAACCGATAATTGAAAGAAAAACTAGAAGAATGATATCTACCCTAGAAAAGAAGTTTGGAAGATGTGATGCAGGAACATCTTGCACTACTGTAACCCTAACTGAAGCTAAGAGAAAATAGAGAAAAATAGCTACTAGTGAAGTTAATTCTGAAAGAGAATCTTCAAGGAAGAAAATACAACACATTTCTACTCCAAAGAAAACCTACAAGAGGAAGTGAAAATTAACTAATGAAAAAGTGAAAAAATTAGATAAGGATGCCTCTCAATAGAAGAAGAATGGTGAATCAAAGAAGGCCTCTTCTATTGATGGTATTGTAAAAGGTATTGTGGAAAATGGTATAATTTCTAGTGTTGGCAATGGATACACCTTTGCAAGTAATGAAGATAAGAGGAAGATACAAGATGCAATTTTGTACCATTTTCATAAATTTTGCAGAACACCTTTGGAAATACATTCTTGCATCCCTAATGAGTTATATCAAGTAATTGATTCTAGATGGATTGATACATTACAATTGGATGGAGATATCATGGAAAGAGAACTTATTCAAGTACAACTCGAGTTGTGTGTGAATATGCTAAGATAATTATTACTGGTCACAAGCATAAATTCAAAATTAAGAGAAGAGCAACTAGACTTATAATTTATGACATAGAGGGTGTACATGATGAATAGTTTAGACATGGAAAGAGATACTACAGATAAAAAAAATAAAAAACCAAGAAGAGAAAGTTCATGCAGAATCTGATGAACCAATACAGGGAAATGACAATTTTTGTAGATCACTCAATTGGGAATATTGTTCTAGATGTTCCATACTTGGTGAAGGACATTGAAACATAGAATATCATTCTATGCAAAACTAGTGGTGATAAGATTGAAATTGTAGATATAATAGGCAAAAATGATTTATCCTCACCATTACCTATGAGACATATAGGGGAGATGATTTCTGAGAAGAAAGAGAAGAAAGTTGAAGAAAGTAAGCAGGAGGAGACTTTGAAAAAGATTGAAGCAAAACCTTAGACTACAAATAAATCAACTCTTGTAGTATCTAGTGCAACTAACAGACATAAACCAATGAATATTGTAGAATATGAAGAAGAGGTTGATGAAGAAGATGCATTGATCACACAAGTAACTATATCCAAACTGAAACCCAAGGAATTGATGAAACTTTCACAACAATTAAGGATTCAGGTTGTAGGAAACAAGATCAAATCAAAGAAGAAGAAGAAACAAGTATTAAGGATATCTAGAGACATCCTAGTTGAGTTAGTGCCTAAGGTTACATATGATGAAGAAGACACGCCTATTGATTATATGGACACTCTTGTGAAGGCCATTCTACATCAAGATCCAAATTTGCAAACAACTGTAGTGAAGAATGCAGAGGAGAACTTAGAGAAGAGGATGATAGGAAAGATGATGGAAAAGATTACTATAGGAATAAACCAATGACTATTATATAAGATGAAGAATAAGTTGATGAAGAATATTTACCAATTACACGGGTATATATATCCAAACTGAAACCCAAGGAATTTATGAAACTTTCAAAACAATTAAGGATTTAGGCTATAAGAAACAAGATGAAATCTAAAAAGAAGAAGACATGAGTACTAAGGAAAGATGGAGACATCCTAGCTAAGTTAGTGTCTAAGGTTACATATGATGAAGATGACACACCTATTGATAATATGGACACTCTTGTGAGGGATATTCTACATCAAGATCCAGATTTGCAGACAACTGTAGTGAAGAATGTAGAGGAGAACTTAGAGAAGAAGATGATAGAAAAGATTACTATAGACATGATCAAATTGTTAGATTTGATAGAGTAATTTAAGAGTACATTGACTGAGGCAGGTCAATTGGTTGTTAAAGTATCAAGGTATTTTGACTTTGTTCAAGACTTGGAACAAAGAAGAGCTGAAGCACAGAACGAATTGGATAACTTGAGCGATCAACTTGATACACTATCAATTTAATTCACAATTTACAATAATCAGGTAAATAAAATCAACAAAAAGGTTAAGAAGATTCAAAGTGAGAAAGAGCAAAGAATGATGACTCTACTGGAACTTCAATCCACCTTATCCCCTAAATTAGAGGTGATGCAACAAAATGTGAAAAAGGAAGGAGCTATACTTTCCTTACCCGACATGAGCACACTAGATATCATGGAAGAGCTTTCATCTAGTTTAATTGAGAAAATCATTGATATGGGTTACTTGCAGAAGATATGGGAAAAAACCTTGAGTTCATAAAAGATTCACTTCAAGGTAATTTTTGACAAGATGTAAGTGAGATTTTATATGCATGTATTATAGTATTTGTACCTTTGTAATTTTTGTCAAAGAGGAGTATATGTATGGGAGAGAATATGAATGTATGATGAATATGTGTATAGGGAGTCATAAGTTGATATGATGATTGCATGATTGTAAGGAGTAAGTATATGTTTTCCATCAATGCCAAAGGGGGAGATTTTTGGTATTATGCATTGATGGTATTTGGTATTATGCATTGATGGTATTTGGTATTGTGTTCATAGATTTTTATTTGGTTTTAATTGATGTCAACTAAGTAAATACAGGTCAATCACGTGATGTATAATCATGTTATACTACAAGTGAAGTAAAGATACAATCAGTAAGAAGGTATACTAAAATTGGTTAAGTCCAGAAGATTGGTAGACTATGCAAACATTACTTTGATGGTGGTCATAGTAAAAACATAATTGTGAGGAGCAGTCATAGATATAGATTCAACAAGATCGTATTGAAATGTGTTTCTAACCGCAACTTATTTGGTTGAGCAGTGATAGAGATTTTAGTGTCACAGATACTAAGACAGATAGAACTCTTATGTTCTTAATCAACCGGTCAGTAGATCACAGATCGGTGAGTGGTAAAGTATATGCGATCATTTATAATGATATGATGATGTAGAATAAAGGTTATACATCCAACGTATTTATATTTATGAGATTGGTGCAAGCATTTAAGATAGATTTGAGGTGTTGTATTGGAGGAGTCAAAACCTGTTTGACTACCTTGGAGATATAAACTTGAAAATATCATCCTAACCTATGCGGTCATGATAAATCATTTATTTCATCGATATTATCAATTTGACACATGGTGCTATCTTAGGAAATAAATTTTAAGATCAATTTGTGGTTCAAGTTGTTTATATATAACAACTTATCTTATTGAAAAGCAAGTAGTTAACGTTGTTAAGAGAAGCTGCAAGAGTTGTTTTAAGTGATTGGGGTTTTATTATTTCAAGTTGAGTTTTCGATTAGAGAGGAGAGAGAAAATACTAGTTATAGAGTAAAGAGAACTTATAGTATCTGAAAAGAAATCAGTTCTACACATAGATCACAAATCATGTTGTCCCCTAATATTTGCAACAAAGAAAAATCCTTTAACCGGGCGAACTCTAACAAGTTCTTTTTGTAAATCTTTTAATATGGTGACTTCTTCATTGAGGTTTTAAATCCTCTAGCGAGAGAGATCATAACTGATCTTATTGTACTCCTAATAGTGTACTTGTCACTTCTAACTGGGTGAACCCTCAAAAAAGGTATTTCTAGCTCCTAACAGGGCAAACTCATTTATTGCACTATTGGGCTTGTGGGTGTCATCCCCACCATGGTTTTTTACCTCTTACAAGGGTTTCTACGTGAAAATAACTTTGTTATGTGTGTATAATTTTTGGATGCTTGTTATTAATATTTTATGTATATTTGCATCAGTTAATTGCTTTATAGGTTTGGAAAGCATTGCAAGATTTATTTAGTTCAGTGGTTGAATTAGTTCAATATGTATTTGTATTGATTCACCCCCCTCTCAATACCAATAATTTCCAACATGGGTATTTTTTCTTGAGTCAAGATAGCTGCAATTACATTTCCACTAGCATCATGGTCTACTTGAAATACCTTATTGAAATCAAGTAAAGCTAACACTGGTTTTTCTATCACCTTTTGCTTCAACAATTTAAAAAAAAAATTGCTCCATGTGTCCATTTGAAATCCTTTATATCTCCTCTCATAGTTGCAGTCATCACTCCATAGATTGAACTAAAGTTCCTAATGAACTTCCAATAGAAACTTGCCAACCCATGAAATGATCTTACCTCTCCGAAATTCCCTGATGTAGGCCACTCAACAATGGCTTTCACTTTCTCAAGATCCATCTTCAATCCTTCAGTAGATATTACAAATCCCAATTATACTAATTCCTCCTTCATGAAAGTACACTTCTTGATGTTTACAAACAAATTCTCTTCCCTTAACCTTTGCAATACCAATTTAACATGAATGAAATATTCCTCTTTTCTCTTACTGAAAATCAATATATCATCCAAATACACAATGAAAAAATTACCCAAGAATCTCTTCAGGACTTCATTCATTAACCTCATAAAAATAATAGGTGCATTAGACAATCCAAAATGCATTACAACCACTCTTACAATCCTTCACTTGTCTTAAATGAAGTCTTCCACTCATCACCTTCTCTGATTCTAATATGATGATATCCACTCTTGAAGTCTATCTTGGTGAAATACTTAGCTCCACTCAAACAATCCATCAGATCATCCATCCTCGGCAAAGGAAACTGATAGTTAATTACAATCTGGTGGATAGCTCTTTAATGAGTACACATCCTCCATTGTCCATCTTTCTTATGTGCTAAAACTGCAAACACTACACATGGACTCAAACTTTCCCTGATCATCCCTCTCTACAACAAATATTGCACTTTCCTATTGAGTTCTTCATTCTTTGTTGGTGTCATCCTATATGCTTCTTTATTAGGTATACTAGCCCCTGGTATCAAATCCACACAATGACTAATACTTCTTACTGGTGGTAAACCATCAGGTACATTATCTGATACGATGTCAACATAATCATTCAATGATCCACTGATTTCTTTAGGATGTTCTTCTTAGATTCCTTAGGTACTAAATAAAAACACACAACATTATGCTTCATGCCATCCAAAAACATCCTACCATCCACTAGAAAAATTATTGCACTAGTACATACTTCACTCTTAAGAGGTTCTTTTAAAGGTAACAAATTTTGTTTCATTCCATTAGCAACACTAGTGCAAACATTATTTCTACCATAATGCATAACTTTCCTATCGAACTTTCGTGGTCTACCCAACAAGATATGACACACATCAATAGGCATAATATCACACAAAACCTCATCATAATACTTTTCAATCTTGAATTTAATGAGGCATTGTTCACTTATCAGTACCTTATGTTCATCTTGTATCCATGCAATCTGATAGGGTTTAGGATGTTCCATCCTCTGCAACTTCAATTTTTCAACCAACTACTCTAAAGAAAGATTATCATAATTGTCACTGTGATGTAGAGACAAGCGGTAAACTAGGGCCAATCCAAGTTGAAATATTTGTTCCTAGGTGAATCAAGACTCATTTTTCATATTATTAAACTCACAAAAAATTTGTGTGATAAGATCCTTACTAATGCCCTATTGCATCTATGCAATCTCCAATTTTCATACAAATCATTAGGAAGCATGTTTCTTCCTTTCCCAATGGTTTTTATTAATTTATTTTTTCTTATTTTTAAACATCCATTTTTTATTATAGAAAATTTAGAAGGAAATTTTGGTGATAAATAAAATTGTAAAATCTGGTGATAAATTAAAGATGGAAATAAATCTATGAAGACACACGACATTGTTTTTTCAATAAGAATTTGTTGCTTATTTTAAGCCCCCCTCCCCCTTTTCTTTACAATTTACCTCATGTTTCCATGTTGTTTCTTAAGTGTTATTTTTTCTTCACAGCTTACCATTAAGCTAAAAATACACTTAAGCAGCAACATGGAAACATGAGGTAAGTTGTGAAGAAAAAGGGAGGCTTAAAATAAGAAGCGGCTGATTATTAAAAAAAATGGCATGTCTTCATAAATGTATTTCTCTCTTTATTTGTCACCAATTTCTCTCAATTTCATTTATCACCAAATTTTATGTGAAAAATTAATTTTAAAATGGCTGCTTAAAACTAGCTCCATAAATTACTCTTTAAAAACTTAAGTAGTGAATTCTAGCCAAAATAAGCTAAGTGGTTACATGGGGCCTTGTCCTGAGCAGGTTAAAAAGGTGGGGCATAGAAATTGCCCCACTAGCTTAGGCTTTTTTTTTGCCACTTGTCAATCATTTCAAGTTATTCATTTTTTTCTAATTTTTTTTTTCTATTTATTAGTCAACATGTTAAATAATACAATTAATGAGACCACCATCTTCCGTAAATTGTGGAGCTTAAATTTTTAAGCATGTACTAAACTAAAAAATTAATGGGATCATCTACTTTATAAAATAATCCTAAAAATTTTAACAACACCCACTCAATTTTTTAGACCCACTCATTTTTTAGGAAGCCCCCCTCTATGGGACCCCAACCTACAAAAATTATTTTTATGTTGAAACTATTTTTAAATAAACATGTATACTCATATTATTAATTTCAAATCAAGTATACATTGAACCTAGTTCTGGAGAGTGTACCGGCAGGAAAGAACCGGCTAAAGAAAACCTTCGATCATAGCTCCTGTGAAAAACCTAAGATCTAAAATGAAATTACATAATTATGGAAAATAGCCATATTCCAAATACACAAATAAAAACCAACCCCAACCCAAAGAGGGGAAACCACCCCAGAGGAACTAAATGAGAATACATTAGAATGGCCAATAGCCCATGATCCATAACAAGTATTTAAATAAATCCCAACCCCAAGCCCAAGGAGGGCATCCATCGCTGAGGATCAGAAAAAATAATCTTGTATAGTACATAAGACCCCAAGTTGTAAAAATGCACAAAGTAATATCCTGGGAGGAGAATGTAGTTTATAACAGAATAATATGTGACCACCTGCACATTGGATACATTGCTTCACAAAGAAACTAGGTTAGTAAAATAAATTAGTCTAAAGGTATAATTGGTAGTATCACAAAAAAGCCATCACCGAGTGAAAACAGATTGTTGATCCATCATGTTACAAAGAAAGTGACCAACAAGAAACAAATAATGATTTTGGGGGGAATAAGGCATTGAGCTCCTTCATCCCCCCACCATTGAATGTCAGATAGATAGGAATATTTTCAAATCAGTATCTCACTATCACTGATCAGAAAAAAAAAATTTCAAATGAGCAAAAAACAACAATCATTGATCCACCCCCACCAAATATTGCCAAGTCATCATCCCACAATGATCAACCATAACAGAGAGCAAGAGAGGAAAAAATTAATAAGGTGGAAGAACTCCTTCATCCACCCACACCATTGAAAGTTAGAGAGGCATAGAGTATGTGCAGATTATCAAATTAGTGACTCAGAATCACAAATAAAAAAATAGCTCTCAAATAATAGTAGCAGGTTGAAAATCATTTACCCAAATGTATCCAAAAAATAGCATACCAGAAAAAGTAATTATCACTTCAACCTATTCCATAACTCACCATTTTGATAAGGGTTAGGATCGCCAATCATATTGGGAGTTATTCCTTCATTCAAAGAGACCCAATGCATACAAAAATAACATGAAGGCCAACAGTGGGGAAGTATACCAAAATTATGAGAAATTATTCACATGGAGATTGAAATGGCAGGAGGAGGCATAGCATCTATAGATATCATTGGCACCAAAAAATGTAACTATTACCCAAATTTCCTATCTTGTCCAATTTTGGCTACAAGTGGAGTAAATGAGGCTCCCACAAGGGTAGAGCCTAGCTTGTATGGTTTCTGCCATGATTCCATGTCTTTGCCTCTCTCTCTTCATATTTTTAGATTACTAGTTTTACCCCTAGTTCATGTCTTTAAAGACCTAAATGCAAAGTACAAAAAGCCCTATGAAAATCTCTTAAACCTTAGGTCTTTAGTGGTAGTTCTAATTATTCGTTACCTTTTTCCACCACTTAAGTCCCAAATTCATCACATGTTCTAAGTTGTCTGCAACAGGGCCAAGTTCTTTATCCTAGCGGGTGACCTTTTCCCAAGTTTATTTTTCTAAGCCCCGGAGCACTTTATTTACCCCATGTGGCAGCAAGTTCCTTTTGAATCGGATGGTCATTATGATACCTTAATCACTGAGATGAAATTTTTTATTCATCAAGGCATCATGCTTTGTCGACTTGTTCAGATCCGAGCTTAAAAGACAAGTTAAAGATCAATAAAGTTCCTTTTGATCATGTGGTTGGCGCTTTCCCTTGATGGTGAAGATGCAGATGTTTAGTGATTAAGGAATTTCACCTTAGCAAAGCATGGCAGGTTGTCAGAACCTGGTCCCATCAAATGGAAGATTAAAGGCCGAGTAGGTCAAGAAATATCCAATGGTGGTCGCAAAGCCTTAATGTCAAAGTGATCAAAATCTATCCATTAAGGCATTGTGCCTCCATGCCATGTATCTTTCTATAGACACCTAAAAATGTTTCATTGCCTATGCCCCCTTTTTAAAATGTCTTCTATGTTGTGTGTTTGATCTTTATCATTCACTAATATTGTTTCATTCTTCCATGTCATCAATTACTAACATTTCTCTCATTTTGGCTGAATTGATCATCTTCCTAAATCAATCCAAGATCATTACAAACTCATTTGATTCCAAACTCATATCAATGTCTTATCAATCTCTTTCAATCAATCCTCTGGCATTGTCAAAGTTCATCGATGCCTTATTATCATTTAATTCCTCCAATAACATTGTCAAATTTCATCGATGCTATTTCATCATCAATCATCATTTCAAGAGCATAATCAAAGTTCATCGATGCCTCGCTGTCACTTTCACATTTCAGGAGCATTGTCCAAGTTCATCTATGTCTGCTTATCTTTATTCATCCTCTGGCATCATCCAAGTTCATTGATGCCATTATATCATTTCCAAACATCATTATGCGGGCGCATTGTCAAAGCTCATCGATGCCTCCTGATTTCCTAAACTATTCCAGAATCCTCAAAATTGATCCTAATCCTTATTAATATTATCAAAATCATTTCAATTCAACATTAATACCTTCAATTTAATCGATAATTCACTAATATATCCTCTTGGGATGAATAACCTATAGTTTATCCCTATGTCCTAATTGAATAAATAAATTGACTTTATTTATTCCCCTTTTCCTAAGTCTTCACAATTAATTCATTTTTAATTAATTAATTTCCTAATTCCAATTTATGGGATTTTTGTAATTTCATAAATACTAATTTATATTTGTGAGGAATATTGATTTATTAATTGAATTAATATCCTCCTAATCTCACCTAATTGTCATATCCCTTAATTGAGGATTCACATCCCTATTAAGGTGCTTCGTCAATATCTTCAATATCTTCAATATTTCTTCATTCATTTTCCCCCATATCATGCTTCCAAATATCCTACCTACCTTTCCCCTCATTATGCATTGATTCTATCCAATCTTCACCTAATTGCCTCTCATTTTCTATAAATTGAGATGCGTTTCTCTCATTCAATTTTAAGAACCACTATCTCCTAGTATTCTCGCTTTCAATTTCGGCTTTTCAATATTTGTGCATTTTGTTATTGTCAAAGAGCAACATAATCCACCTTTAAGGAGAAGAAAGGAGGACATGGGAGCTACATTTGAAGGGAGTTTTAAGTGTTTTCATGCTTTATGTTATACTCTCATTTCAAATGGTTTTCATGATAGATTAGATAGGTTTGCATGTCTTTAGGGTTTTTTAGTTTCCTTTATATGCTATTCTTGTGCCTTTTTATGGTCTTACATTTTGTGAACCCGACGTGAACATGCTAAAAATCTGATAAATTTGTTTGCCTGCAGGTTTTCTTTGTTGCTTTGTTGTTGCATGCAGCTTTTCAATGATTTGATCAATATCTCCTAAACGACTTGGAATCTATTTCTAAAATTTTAATTTCACTTTGGGGATGGCATTAGGAGCCTACAGTCCAAAAATTAGATTTTTTTGAATAATTTTGGGCAATTTATTTTGTTTTTATGATTTTTCATTAAAAAAAAAAAAAATTCGAGCGTAAATTCATGATTTTTACAAAAAAATTACATTTCTGGAAATCTCTTCAAAATATAAATGGGGTCTATTCTCTGAGTTTTTTATTTTAATGACACATATTGACCAAAATAAATACATCTTTGAAAACTGGTATGTTTTGAAAAATAGGGTCCCTAGGGCACAAATTAAGGAATTTTTTGACAATTCTTACATTTTTGGAAAGTTCATTGATTTTTAAGAGGGGTTATTTCTTTTCATTTCTAATTTTCTAGTCTAGAGATATATGTAAAAATTGGATCTTTATGACTAGGTAAAAAACATTAAAAAAAAAATCAAGGTACACTTGTTCCAATTTCAATTGATTTGTATGCTTCTCTTTAGTATACTGGATTTATGTGTTACTGATGATTTGTGCAGCATTTTGGCAATCATGGGATGAAGAATAAATCATAAAAACTACTAACTATTTTGATGTGGGACGTTTGTAGAAGTCCTTGTGTTTTCTAAAACTTTCATGTGTGCTTTTAGTAGTTAGAAAATACTTTAGCTCGGTGATTTAAAATTAATCATTTCATTCATGTGTCTGAAGTGTCTTCTATTTTTTGTAATCCCTAGGAAATCTATGGATGTATCCTCTCCCCTCGCCTTCACGAATCTTGGGTGTAAGAGAAATCCATGCAAGTCTCTTAGTGTGGCTACCTCCCAAATACTTTAACACAGCTAGTGAGAGTGGATTGCCCAATAGGTAACAAGATAAAGCCAAGCCCTTCTGAACTAGTATAGAAAATATGTCATTGTGATTAATCTCACAATGAATGGGTGTTGAATATGTTATACCGAGAAGTAGATCTCCCTCAGCACCCTTGTGGTGCGTAAAAACCTACAAAATGTAACTTATGTAGGCTGGGAGGCCTCCATAACATAGCTAATCTGCTGCACATATAACCACCCGAATGGATTCCTTTACTAAACACCATGTTGTAGTATCCAAAAACCTTATATCTGTTGGTGTGGAAGGTCAGAGACCAACTAAGATGCCCCACACTTTCGTGGCTATTAGTCGAGACAACAGTCCCTTGGGAAGTGATGACCCTTAGGATTCAAAGCTTGGAGTGCCTGAGAAGTGAGTGCATTGTAAGGAGAATCTCGTTCCTCCAAGCTTCTAATTTGTCAGCTATTAGTAAGATCGGCTGAACTTTGTTCAAGTGGGGATTCAACAGATATTGTCCTTTCTATCCTTAGGATGTGGTGTGTTTGTTCCTTTTTACAACAACCATTCTCAATGATGTGTCTTGTGTGAGTGTTTCAAACTTTAATAAAAATGGCAAAATCTTAAAAACACTCTTATTAAAGAAAACTTTTTCCAAATCATCTTCAAGAAAAATCAAATGGTAAAAAACACCTTGTCTTTGAGTAAACATATGGAACCTTAAAATTTTCACTTGGAACCTCTTGGCATGCTTGATAGTCTTCATCTTGCATATTCATGTCCTAATCTCCTTGCATTTTCATTTCAAAAAGTCCCTTGCATTTTAGGCCTCACTATAATCCTCATTATAGTCTCTTTTGCATAGGTCCTAATCATAGTCCTCTTGCATACATAGCTCATTTTAGATCCTCTCTAAAAGCTTTGCAAAAAATCCTAGAAAGTATCCAAATCATGGAAAATTTCTTTATGGCGCTGAAAATGGGATCTTGACTTGGTCCCCTTTGTCCCATAAATTTCAAACCCCCCTATCAATTGGTCACATTCCACCTTTTTCATGATGGATTTGACCTAATTCCTTTTATCAAACTTGTCCCTTGTCCCCCAATCCTTTTTTTCAAGTCAAGATTCTTATTCAACCTCATGAGTTTATGCTCTTAGGTTTGTCTCCTTTCCAAAGATTTCTTTTCAAAGTCCAAAAAAACCAAAAATATAGTTGCATAAGCCTTAGATTGCATTTTGCATAAGCTCTTTGCCAAAACCCAAAAAATTCAAAAATCTTGCATTTGCATATAGTCATCATGTCAATCTTCACTAGGCTCCAAGCATCCAAAAGGAAACAAGACACTTATCAACCCATGTTTCCATCACAAGGAAAATCACAATTACCTCTTGATCAAATACAAGATATACCTTTGCAACAGAAATCTTTTGAGCCAAGGCAAATGACATCAACACAACCAAACAATCAATTGCATCAAGTCCATGCAAACATGATTCAAAATTTGAAAGAAAAATTAGATAAAGAAAAGAATATCTTAGAAGAGAGGGTAGAAAATATGGTAAAGAGAAGAAAGGAGATGACCAAACTCCTTGGATGCCCAAGTGAATCTTTCGGTGAAATTGACACACAATCTCTCATTGAGAAATCAAAGATACCAAAACTCATTTTACAACTCAATGAGGCAAATGAAAAATTTAACAAATCCCAACTCAATCATGTGAAAGAGCCAACATTTTTCAATCAATTCCTAGATCATGCTCAATTCAATCAAGTTTCAAATCCATCTCCATGTACTCAAATTTCAAATCGATTAATCATTCAACCAAATTCCCAAACACACCTTTTAACTAGTGCGTGGCATAATTCAATTGGGGCCACCACCTAATTATGAACTGACCTTCATTCCAATGCAACCAAGTGTTCCTCAAGAAACCAAACAACCTCTTGTGCCTACCATACAAACAAGTCAATCAATATAAAGGTCACCAATAATCTTGCATTCAAGAACATTTTCTAGTGATGAAGTCCCTCTTATGTCTTCAAATCAAACAAGTTTTTCTCAAACAAGGACAACTTCAAATATGATATATTTTGGACATAAACCAAGCATAATCAATGAGAAACCTTTTTTGAACACATTCACTCCAAAAAAAAATTTAACATGTCAATAATGATGAGGTATCACCAATAAGATCCATCAAGCAGCGCAAGTTCAAATCTAAAGTCCTAAAGAATTTGTTTCAAAAATTGGATCCTATAAATGAAGAGGATGACACAAATAATTCACCTGTGTCTAGAAATCACTCATCCCAACAAAATCACATTGAACCCTTTCAAGAATCCCCCTTACATGTCCAAATGCATATCCCATGTCAAGAGGATGGTATGAAGCATGAAGAAACATGTCTTAAAACATATCAAGATCAAGATCCCAATGATGACCAATCCCCCCCCCAATTGTTGAGCAAGAGCTCATTCCCCTTGAGCCTCATGATGATCCTATTATCCCTAACTCTCCTATTCAAGATGATCCCCTTCCATTCCCAAACCAAAATATTCTTCCAAATCCCATTGACCTTCCACTTCCTAAGCAAGATCATGATCTCCCTTCCATGTCTTCCCAAGATCCCTTTTCAAGTCAAGATCAAGGTGTCCCTTCACCTTCCTGTGCTCCAAAAGATCCCATCATCCCTTTGAATCCCCCAAAATATCCCATTATTCCTCTAGATCCTCCTCAAGATCCATCCATCTATTCTTCTCCTTGTCCTAATACTTCAAATCTCCCTTGTGATCCAAGCACATCTATGCAAGTTGTTCATGAACCCCTTACACTTCAAATGGGTTCCCCTAGTTCTATTTAGTCTAGTCCACCTCATGGTCCTATAAGAACTTCCATATCATTCACACCTCATAATAATGGACTTGCGTCTTGTAGAAAGTATCCTACTGGTCAAAGAAAGAATTATCAATTCAAATGGTTAGACCTCCATTCAAAAGGTATATTGAAACCCTTACATGTCCAAGAAAATTCAAATGGCCATGGTCTTAATAAAAAATCTACATCTCAAGGCATTGGTATCCCTTCAAAATCCAAATCCACACGTATACCTCCCCCTTCAACCCTTCCATCCATCTTAGGTCCGTATATTCCTCCCTCCACTAGCTTATAATCCCCTTACCCTTTCCCACATGCAAGTTAGCAAATGCATACACCCTGGAGAACCTTCCATCCATCCACAATGCCTCCATACAATTCCTATCCATCCATGAATTTCATTCCCTTTCAAATCAATTTGGTTGCCAAACATAAATTCCATAAGTCAAGCAATCCACATGCTATCAAGGATCAACATGTCCAGTATAATAGACATGTACAAAAAAAGAAAAATGTGATCCTAAAAGAAAATTCCAAAAGGCCACAAAGGCCCATTGAGAAAAAAATTAATTCAAAATCCATATGGGTCCCTAAATCTCTTATGCAATCAATGCATTCTAAGGACCCACAAAATAATGAAAAATCAAAAAACATGTGGATTCCCAAGAAGCTCCTTGAAGCACAGAGTCCCAAGGAAAAATCCAAATTGGCATCCAAAGTTGCTATCCCTCCATCTAAATGTCTTCCATCTTCCAAATCCATTTTGGGTCCTTGTGTCCCAAAATCCATATCTATTCCTTCATTAATCCCTCAAACTCCAAAATCTCTTTTTCCTCCTTCACTCCATCACCCCTCAAGGTGTGTGCCAATGTTGTTCTTGCACCCATATCCATCCATTCAAGATCCATCCTTCTTTCACTCCCTCCATCATCCAACACGTGTTTTCCAACCTTTCATCCATCCTATCCAATCCTTTTCATAAACCTTATCCATTCTTATCCAATCACCCACTTCATATCCCTTTGTCATTTTCCTGCCAACGTCTTTGTGCAATATCTTTCAAAAGCACATCCCAAAGAGTAAGGCGCTTGAGTCCTCCATCCATGTCATTGCATGCGTCCATTTTTTTTCCAAAAGGCCAAAAAATTCAAAAAGTCTATATATATATATATATATATCAAAAAAAAAAAAAAAAATGAAAAATAAAAAAGTTGCCTTGATGAAAACCTGGCAAATAGGCGTCTTGGAAACACAAAAAAAAAAGAATCATGAGAAATATTTCCATCCAATAGTGAAAACCTGGCAAACAGGCACTTTGGGCAAGTACCATTATGAAAACTTGGCAAATAGGCATCATGTGTAACTCTATGAACTTCTTGCAGTCTATACTTGGGGGCAGATTCCATTCGTGTTATCCTCCATTATCCCCAGCATGTCCTCTGTTATCCTATGTCTGTCATATCCATTAGCATATCCCCTTTTCCCCAACTTTGATCTTGACACAATCTTCCTTGAAGCATCACATGTCCTATCTTCTTTACATTGTCTTGATCTCTTTGGTCTACGTTGCCTATCCTATCACAAACTTTCATCCATATTCCATATACCTTCTCATTATCCCTGATTGATCTTGCATATCCTATCCATATCCTATCATTTTCATGTTCATATCTTGTTGTTATCTTATCTAGGTCATAACATTGTCCTATCCAACTCCCTATCTTGGTTTTGATTTAAAATAAGGACGTTTAATGCAAAACATGTTTTCAAAGAAAAGCCCCTTGACATGTCCATTTCTCGCATTCCATCCACTGCACTATTTTCCTTATCCTATCATTGTCTTAACCAATCCCCCACCTTGGTGAAAAAAATTGTTATCCTATTACTTGGATAGTCATTGGCACCTAAACATATCTCATGCAAGTGACCCTTGGCCTTTGTCCATCTACTAGTCCATTTCCCCTTTGACAATGTCCCTGCCTTGCTAGACACTGGGGGCAATTTCAAAAAACCTCAAAAAAATCAAATACGATCTTGAAAAAAGATCCTAAAAATAAAATATGATGCTAAAAAAATCCTTTAAAATTTGTCAAAAGTCCTAAAAAAAGATCATCACAAAAAAATTCAAATATCTCAAAAATCCTAAAAAAAATGCAAAATCTTCTTAAAAAATCTACAATAAATTTGTACATACTTGTCTTTCTTTTGCACATGGATCATCATGTTTGTAGACACCTATGGAAGATTCACCATTCTACGCTTAACAAAATCATGTTCTCACAAATGGGATCTAAATCATTGTGACTCAACGTTCAAAATGATTGGACCTGTTCGATCTTTCGATCTTCCTATCAATCAACCAATCAATCTGTCCAATTTATCAATCAATTATCCAATCAATCAATTTTTCCAAACTAAGCTATCAATCAAAGAACATTTAATGCAAGTAACAAAAGATCAAAATGGTTTTTGGCTCACATTGTATTAGTGGGTATTTTATCTTTTACTGATTTTATTTTTTGATCATGTTCCTATTCTACTCAATGATATTATATGAACTTATGAGAGTAGCTGGGATGGTTCATGACCATTTTTTGCTTTATCTTCTTCCTGTTTGATGATCTCATGAAATCTTGGGGCATGCCTGCTATATGCTTTGGGATGGAGAAGATCATCCTCTATCTGCATTGTATTTTTTTGCACAAAAGGATGATGTTCTCGCTCTGGCTTTTGTGCCATGATGCGCTCTATCCGGTTTGCAATATAAAAATAAGCTCTGATGACATAATTGCACTTATGAAAGTAAAAATATTTCTATCTTACTAACATTTCTTCATCTAATTTCTTCTTTCTCCTAACATTTCTTCAATCAATCATCTTTCTTTTCCAAAAAATGTCCTCATATCAATTTCTGCCCAATTTTCCGAGGGGGCATCCTACCTCCATTCTGTCGATCCACTAGGGCATGATCTTCTATTTTTATTTGAGCCAACGCTCATAATCACATTGTCTCAAAGAGGGGCAAGATGTAGACACCTAAAAATGGTTCATTTCCTACGCCCCCTTTTTAACACGTCTTCTATATTGTGTGTTTGATCTTTATCATTCACTAATATTGTTTTATTCTTCCATGTCATCAATTACTAACATTTCTCTCATTTTGGCCGAATTGATCATCTTCCTAAGTCAATCCAAGATCATTAAAAACTCATTTGATTCCAAACTCATATCAATGTCTTATTAATCTCTTTCAATCAATCTTCTGGCATTGTCAAAGTTCATCGATGCCTTATTATCATTTAATTCCTCCAATAGCATTGTCAAAGTTCATCGATGCTATTTCATCATCAATCATGATTTCGAGAGCATTGTCAAATTTCATCGATGCCTCACTGTCACTTTCACATTTTAGGAGCATTATCCAATTTCATCAATGTCTCCTTATCTTTATTCATCCTCTGGCGTCATCCAAGTTTATTGATGCCATTATATCATTTCCAAACATCATTATGCGGGCGCATTGTCAAAGCTCATCGATGCCTCGTGATTTCCTAAACTATTCCATAATCCTTGGAATTGATCCTAATCCTTATCAATATTATCAAAATCATTTCAATTCAACATTAATAACTTCAATTTGATCGATAATTCACTAATCTATCATCTTGGGATGAATAACCTATAGTTTATCCCTATGTCCTAATTGAATAAATAAATTGACTTTATTTATTCACATTTTCCTAAGTCTTCACAATTAATTAATTTCCTAATTCCAATTTATGGGATTTTTTTAATTTCATATATACTAATTTAGATTTGTGAGGAATATTGATTTATTAATTGAATTAATATCCTCCTAATCTCACCTAATTGTCATATCCCTTAATTGAGGATTCACATCCCTATTAAGGTGCATCTTCAATATCTTCAATATTTCTTCATTCATTTCCCCCCATATCATGCTTCCAAATATCCTACCTACCTTTCCCCTCATTATGCATTGATTCTATGCAATCTTCACCTAATTGTCTCTCATTTTCTATAAATTGAGATGTTTTTCTCTCATTCAATTTTAAGAACCACTATCTCCTAGTATTCTCACTTTCAATTTCAGCTTTTCAATATTTGTGGAATTTTTTTAATTGTCAAAGAGAAACATAATCCACCTTTATGGAGAAGAAAGGAGGACATGGGAGCTACATTTGAAGGGAGTTTTAAGTGTTTTCATGTTTTATGTTATACTCTCATTTCAAATGGTTTTCATGGTAGATTAGATAGGTTTGCATGTCTTTAGGGTTTTGTGGTTTCCTTGATATACTATTCTTATGCCTTTTTCTAGTCTTACACTTACCTGACCGAGTGGGACCTATGATTTGTAACCAAGGTAAAGGTAATCTTCGAGAAAGTTCCATTTAATCGAGTGGTAGGCGTAAAGCCTCAATAAAAAGATGCTCAAAATCTATTGTTTAAGGCATCACGCCTTGAAGACATGTGTTCATGGTGGAGTCGGGCTGGACAGACAAAGGTAAAGTAAAGACCAATCAAGTCTTATTTGATCAGACGGATAACGCATTGCCTTGAAGACAAAGTGATCAAGATCTATTCATTAAGGCATTGCACCATGGTGACATCTGGCATAGATGACATCATGGGTCCCAGGTTTACAGAGTAGTAAAGACACCATAACTTAAAGAAGATCTAATAGTAGGCATAATCCCTTGATCACCAAGGTGAAGTTGTTTAACCTTTGAGGCATCATGCCTACCTGCCATGTGTTCAAGCCAGATCAGAGATCAGTGCCAAGGGTAAGATAAAGGTAAAGAAATTTTGTGAAGATTGGATGGTGGGTGTTATCCCTCGAATGTAAAGATGAAGATGTATAATTTTTGAGGCATCACACCTATGTGCCATGTGGAAGATCTAATCTTGTGCTCACAGGTAACTTAAAACAGATCCACGGCTGTGTTTTAAAGTTGTTAAAGTTTCAAACATGGGCCGTCGATTGATCATTTTGCGCCACCTATGACCGTTTATGTTTAAATTCAAATATTCAAATACCTTCTTAGAGGTTTTCATAGCGATGGTGTGGTCTTTCAAGTCTCAGACAGGGTAGATGGATCGAGATGATCTATCTACTCAAATTTATGGCAATATCAAAAAAATTTTCAAGGGCTTATCTGATCTTCTGAGATATTTCTCGAGTGCATTTATGGTAGACTTGACTGATTTAGGTTTTTTGCATTGTTTAATGGATATATATTGTAACCCTAATTCTTCCCTAACTGATCAGATGGACTGACTCCCAAGCATTTGTACTAGGGGAGGTTTTATATAAGTAGTTTTAGAAGCTTTTTTAGCTAGAGGTTTTTTAGCTGATGCAATACTTTTTGTGGCATTCTCTATGCCCTCAGGTTTTCATCTGTTTGTGATTTCTCATTGAATTCCAGATTATGCAAAGGCTTTTTGTGATATTTTCTCTATTCTTGGGTCTTCTTATTTTTATTTCTCTTATCTAAAGCATAATATATTGGTTGATATTGGAGAAATCTTGGAGTTCTTGAGCCCTCTTTCTTTCTACATCTGTGCACTATTGTGAATGATTTGATTTAGATGACCTTGTGTATATTGTTCAATCCCCTATCATTTTGTCTCATTCATGTGCCTATTTGCAGGAGTGGATGTCTATTTGTAGGTCATAGTCTATGTCTATTCTATTGAATATGCTATCGTTTGTGAAATCTTCTCTTTCCCTTAATAGCCTCTTTTCATTTTAGACCTCTCTATGAAATACTTATGCAAGCCTATTCATAAAGTTGTGTTCTGCTAGATTCAGGATTTCATGCTAGTTTTGGTCACTATGTTATGATTCATGTTACCTTCATTGTATCACCTAGTAGGATAATTTTCTTTTCATTCATTTCCCTTCAGCTCTCCTTCTATCCCTTTTCCTTCCAAGTTTACTTTCATGTTCAGAAGAAAATAAGATGATTATCCAAGAGGAACCGACCTAGAATCAAGAGGCTTCATTTCAGTATCAGAGGTCCCACAACCTAGAAGGAGTTCAAAGCCTTCTAATTTTTTGCAGTTGCCTCCAACAAGAATAAAAGTGAGATCATCTCAAAGGACATCCCCTACAAGGAGAGTACATTCTACACCACCTATTTTAGAGGAGAGACCCTTGCATTTCTATTCAAGAAGGAGAGGAATATCTTTAAGAAAATATTTTCTAGAAGATTCAAATCCACTCCTTGTTTCAAGTGTCACCCATACAATTTCTTTTGAGAAATTCATAGTTCCTACAATGGAAAGACAGTTTGCATTTGTACCCTTCAATCAGGGGAGTCCATTAATTTTCTCTCAACATCATGATGTGCCCTTAGTAGCACTAAATTTTTTTCCTGATTTAATAGGTGAAATCCATACAACAACTTGTGAACATGTCAGAGATGTGGCTACCATTTGTACCCTAATATATAGCCCAATATGCCTCTGAATATTCCTCCATTCAACCCTATACCAATTTTGGTAGCACCACAGGCTAGCTCAAGCAATGAGGAATCAAGAGCAGGATTTTCCCAAGAACTGCAAGAGATGAAAAGTGGTCAGCAAGAGATGAAAAGTGGTCAACAAGAAATGAAAAACTTGTTACAGACCCTAACCAAAGAGTTGACCAACATGAAAAAGTAGAATCAAGAGGTTAGACCACCTTTTCAACACCAAAATCAAGGTCCTAACCAGAATTATCAAAATCAAGGACAATCTTATCAGCAGAATAGATCATCATATCAAGGAAATTATCAAGGCCAAATACAGAACTACAGTCAAAGGCCATTCCAACCTTATAGTCTAGCACCTCTTAATTCTGCGAATCTAGTCAGAGATATGGTTCCAAGTCAGAATAATCTTGCATCGGAAAATGAATGGTGTTTCCCCTGCAATCAATCTCATAATCAAGCTACATTCTTAAACGGAGTGGTGAAACAAGAAATCATGGCACAAAATACTTTAAACACCCATTCAGAATCATCTTCTAGTGGGTTAGTACCCCAACAAGATATACAATCTGATGAGACCGCTCTCTTTAATTGGGAAGAGCAAGATTTTAATGGAGTAAATAATGAATCTTCAATTGCAGCCAATACTAGATCAAAAAGAAGAGCCCAAGACATGGATCAAGAAGAAGAGAGAGGAAAAGCTATTACATCTGCAAAGTCATCACATCCATCTATTCTTTCCATACTAAAGAAGGCTCCCACCATGCCATTCAAGGAGAGTTAATCTCCCAAGGAGGTTGAGCACATAATGGTGAAAGCACATCAAAAGGTCCATGCAGAAGTGTCTTTCAATATTGTGGACAACATGAAGAAGATGAATGTGACTATGTCTATGTGGGACTCCTTGGTTATTCTAGGACAACTTGAAATATTGAAGAAGGCTATAGGTGAAGTGGTAATCCCTCAACAACTCACAAATGATGTAGCTAAGCCAGTGTTGGAAAACACTGATCAAGAGAATAAATTTCTAATCAACAACACCAAAGAAGATGTCATTCAGGGTAGGAACTTAAAACTACCTCCCTTTTATGTATCATTAATTATTGGAGATTTTCTAGTATTGTATGGTAGATAGTGGAGCTACTAGTTTAGTCATGCCCAAGAAGATAGTTGACCAATTAGGGCTTAAGTATAAACCATTCCAAAAAAGAGTAACACAACTTGACGGTTCATCAATAAACACAATAGGTTTATCCAAGGATACAAGCTTGATCCTTCATGCAAGCCCTAATTTCTCTATCTTACTTGAAATCCACATCATTGACCTCCCTGATCTCTTTTCCATATGTCTGTCAAGGGAGTTCAAAGCCAAGATAGGAGAATATCTTTCTTCTGACTGGCCTCACATGCTTTTCCATACTAGGTATGGAACCAAGGTTACTATCAAGTATGAATCATTGGCATTTTATCACATAGAACCTTATGTGTCTAATGTATCCAATGCAAGTTGTCTTACACTTGATAGTAATGAATTTCCAATCATCAGAGAAACAAACACTAAGATAGAAAACATCCCAGATATCTATCTGGATGAAATGGAATCAGAAAGAGCTTCAGAGGCCTAGGATAATATTATTTGGGATGTCAGGTTGGGAAATTGCATGATATAAGAGGATGGTTTCATATAGCCAAATATTTTCAAAGCAGACACTAAGGAATCATAAGGACAAAGCAATAAAGTTTGGGAACTATTATTTGATGGTGCTAGAAGAAGGCATGGATCTAGTGGTGGTGCAATGCTAGTCTCCCCAAAAGGTGAGAGATACTATACAACCTTCAGATTCAGTTTTTCTTGAACAAGCAATACTGCTGAATATGAGAGTCTATTAAATGGACTAGACTGGGCCAAAAAAAGAGGGGTTAGAGCCCTAAAGGTATATGGTGATAGTGATAAGTTCTACCAATAATGATACAATGAAATCTTACAAGCATATGTTTTGGGATGCTATGGAATAATTCTATGCTTTCAACATCATTTCTATCCCTAGAAAACTAAATCAGAATGCAGATAGATTAGCTGTTGTTGGATGCCAATTTGATATTCCTAACAAAATTTAAGTAAGGAAGGATCAACAACATGTTACACTAATAGATTTGACCCTAAATTGCGACCAAATATTTTGACCAACTTGAAAAATGGTTTTGTTTGGTCGCAATATAAAAGTTAACTTTTCTTTTTTTTTACTTTTATGCCCGTGTTGGTCGAAATTGCGACCAACACGTGCATAAAGGTAAAAAAAAATGAAAATGCAACTTCATTTCAAGCTGCTATTATGTTTAAGATATTAAGTTCTGGATCGAGAGCCGAGTCCTTTCCTATCATAGAGTAAGGGCCACGGGCCGCAGCACCGGATGTAGATGCAACTCGGGTTCCATAGCTAGTTCACCGAGAGCCGGTGGTTCCACCAGGGGCATTCCTGTTCCATTCGTGGCTT
>MU224652.1:1388708-1403909 GCA_018584345.1 Thuja plicata | reverse complement strand
AAATAGGGCAAATTTAATAACTAAGATGAATTTTTGATTGCACAGTCAATTAGAGATAAACCAAAACAAAATTACATACCTTTAGGTTTTGCGTTAGGGTAAATGGCAGGCTATACTTTCCATAAACAAAAGCACTGACACATTGAAACCCTTTAGCTCATGGCTAGCTCCTTCAACGCCCTCCTCTATTGCCTCTAGTGTCACGGCCTCGTTATCATGAGCTTCCACCTTCACCTTGTCTCAGTGCACGGTAATAATGAAGTGGTAAAATGAAGTTTATTTTTCTTTTTTTTACTTTTATGCACGTGTTGATCAAAATTTTGACCAACACGGGCATAAAAGTAAAAAAAAGAAAAGTTATATTTTATAATGCGACCAAATAAAACAATTTTTCTAGTTGGTCGAAAAGTTTGGTCAAAATTTGGGGTCAAATCTATTAGTGTCTTGCTTATCTGATGGGATTATGATAGCATTAAAATATCCTCTAAGGATAAATACTTTGTCTCTTTCTCTTTATAGGATCTCACACAACTTTCACCACACCTCTTGTAGACCCTCAGTTTTTGTGGGTCCGTACACATTAATAATCTCAAAATCCGCATTCAGTTGTTTTGATCTTATTCTTACCTATTGCAATGATTTATTGTACTCTCTACTCTAAAAATCTAAAACTTCATCTCTCCAAAGGATACCAATGCCACCAGAAGGACCCTCATCTTCCACAATGGTTAGTTTCTATCTACTAAATTGTTTCTCAAACCTTGCCACATATACACCATTCAACTTCAATTCTTGCAGTAGAACAATCTCTGGTCATGTTTGATTAATAAATCCCTTGTTCACACAAATCTTGTCAAGGGCATTTCATCCCTTGACATTCTATGTAAGGACCTTCATTGCCCCCTGGAAAAAGGGGGTTAACCCTTTTCCCGATCTCAATTTAGTTTGGCCCACGACATACCCAACCATCTCTAGCTGAGCTAAAGAAAATTTCCTTCCCCACTTTTTCCTTTCACCAACCCTACTATTCTTCCTTTTAGCTTAATTTTGTGAAGTGGATCTTTTTTCTAAAACACTGATGATCACATCCAAGCCCAAGACATCACTTCCCTCCCAGTCCCCATCTGTAGCAAACTCTGTATCAGAATCCAGGCTATCATCCTTTCCCTTAACTTCTTCAAAGGATGACTCTTGTTTCCTTGTTGGGGACATTGGAATATCCTTAAAAACAACCTCATTCGTGCCCTCCTCTGCCACATTCTCCTTGACACACTTAGTACCTAAATAATTATCACTAGAATGTTGACTTCCCCCACTAACTAAAGGCTTGTTTAAAGTTTTCTTGGAGCCTTCTCCTTTGTCAGAATCTTCAATAGGATTTTCCAGTCTCTGGCTTGATTGGTCTATCTGAGATTCCTTTGTCTCCTACCAAAGATTTATCCCCATCTACAGCTGGGGTACCAAAATCTAGGTCTTCCTGCAAAGTACTGAAAATCCTCTCCCCTACAATTTTTCACCAACTGTATCAACCCGTGCCTCATCTCGTAATGCATTATTCTGGGCCCCATTGAAAATGCTATCCAAAAAATTCTCAACCATCACCAGGGATAACTTTAAGAAACCCCCCTCTAGAAAAATATATAAAATCCTGGCGAATCTTTCATTTTGTTTTTAAAAAAATTAATTCCTATTGGCGAATCTCTCAATTTTTTGGGAAAACAAATTATTTGTATTGGCGAATATTTTTTAATCACAAATTTTTTGTAGATAATATTGGCGAATCTCAAGCAATAACCAAAATTTCTTTAATGACCATGGAAAATAATTATATTTAAATAAAAAAGAGTTCTTATAGAAAATTAATAGGCTAACTATGAAAATATTTGATGGGTTTAAGGGAACTCTATAGTATCTACTTGCTACCATTTATTTAAAATATAATCAAATAATCCTCATTGTATTGTGTGAGATAAATGTATCATTATTTTTATTATTATAATAGGACCCAAAATTTCTTCGGTGTCATTGATTTATCAACAATCCAAAGGAAATCTTAGCCCCGATAAGCGTTACAAATAAGATAGTAACATTTTTGCCTCATGGAATATAATGAAGATCACTAGATTATATTTTAAATCAATAATGACAACTAATATTTGTGACACAACCCTACTATAACTTACATTTATGATATATTATTGGTGAATTAATTTAGATTTCTATAATAACTGATAAAATTTAGACGAATTGAATCTAACCATCTATCAAATATTAGGCGAATATTTGAGTTCAAATTTTTAATAAAATAAATTATTTGGCGATTTAAATATTTCTAAAATAAAATTAAAAGTTTGGCAATTTAGGTCACCTTAAATCTTGAATTATTAGCCAAATTTGGATTCTCAAATTTGAAAAATTAGCCAATTGGCGAATATTAGCCACTAAAAAAATCACTGACCATCACCTTATCATCCTTCAGAAAATATTTACCTTCTACATAAGAGCCACCCATCAACTTATCAACAATCGTGAAATTCACCCCATTCTCCAGACCAAGTTCTTCTTCAAGAGAAGCTCCATAACCTCTTAAAATGTTAGGATTTTGATTTACCCAGCTCCAGCTACACTGGCAATCAAAATCTCTTAAGAAGTCCAGATCTTATTTCCAAGCCTCATTTCTATTCTCCATTATGAGTTTAGCTAAAGAATTTGTCTCTATACTCTTACCCTTAGCATTGGTCGTGCAGTCTCCCTTCTGGGTCTCTTCCCCATTACAACTTAGATATGTTTCAATATAATCTCCAACTTCTATTCTCTATCTCCATCGACCATCCCCCATAATGAGCTCAACTATCTCTGGTAAAGGATGGTTTTTTTCCATAAAATACAAATGTGTGTATACATACTAAACCCTTTAATTTTCACCACCTCATAAGCTTTAACAAACTTCCCCAACTTATTTCCAATGAAGATAAGGGTTTCTTTGCTTCAGTACTCATGTGGTAGGTTATATAACCTTATCCACAATGGTACCTGATCAATATCAATCATCTTTAGATTGAAATTAGGAACCCAATACTTAATGTAAAATCATTTTCCATCCATCATGAAATTTCCACTCCCCATAATCCAATCTTTGTCTATTCTGCTTGGGAAAATTACTAAGTAAAACCCATTAGGGATTTTTTTGATCTCGACACTCTTCCCCAATGTTTATCACATGAATCCCTAATTTTTAAAAGCAATGGCCACATACCACTCCATTTTAGGAAAAAACCCTTTCTCTCAAGAAAGAATTTGATTCCCTCTAGTCCTTATTATTAAAACCAAAATACCAACGTCGCGCTCCAGATTATAGTTTTTTACCTTTTCACATTGAGGCTCATGTCTCGTCTCCTTAGGTCTCTAGAATTTTCTTTCCAAACTCTTGAAGGTTACCAACCTATTTAAACTTATTTCTACAAACCCCCAATGATTCTCATAAGAGCTCTCACCGAACTCCTTCTTACAACATGGAAAATTCCTTCTTGAGTATGTTGAAGCCTTCTATGCCTCCTCCTTTTTAGACACATTCCTAGGTTTGTCATTGGAAAAGCGGTTAGGCTCAGATTGAGAATATTTGTTGAACGACCATCTCTTCTTTGCATTACCCGCATACTACCAACCACCATGCATGCAAAAACCAGGCCATCATTAGTGCCCTTTCCCTTTCCCTCGCTCTTGCCCTTTCTCTCATTCTTGCTCTTCCATATTGTTTAAATGGTTTTTGGTGACCCTAGTGAGATTTGAACCAAAGTTGATGTGTAGCACTAGGATCATTTACCTAACACTATGCCCCATGACTCGCCTTCACACCAACTTGGTGACACACTCGCCCTTAAAAGGTTTTGTGGTGACCCTGGTGAGATTTGAACCAAAGTTAATGCGTAGCACCAGGATCATTAACCTAACACTACACCTCATGACTTGCCTTCACACCAACTTGGCTACACACTTGCCCTTAAAAGGGTTTGTGGTGACCCTAGTGAGATTTGAACCGAAGTTGATGCGTAGCATCGGTATCAGTGACCTAACACTACACAATACATAGATCATTGCATGATTAGCTTAAATTGAATACAATAAAAAAACAACTAACCTAAAATGATCTATTGCCTTCTAGTAGGAAGGAGTATGAATCTTGTTCTCAGGTCATTGCAAGGAATAGTGACTATACACTTTTCTAAACGAAGGATTTTAAAAGCTATATGATTGAGCAATCTAAAATGAATATGCAAATGCAAGATTGATCCCAAGTTAATTAGATTGATTTTAAGAGACCAATTTGAAATGTTTTTGTTCTTTTTAAATCACTAAATTGAAATGTATTCTAGATTAGGGTTTTCATGATTGAAAGTAAACTAACAATTATTCAATCAAAAAGCTATGGAATGCTAAAATGCTTGAAATCTTAAGAAATGAAAACTGCATAATAACTTTAGCTAAAAACTGGGACCTTTGTGAAGAAAAAGAGATTCTCTTTTATAGAAAATCTCTCCCAAATCGACGGTCGAGATTAGAGGAAATGAGTGGCTCATATTCGATTTGAGGAAGCACAATCCATGTGCAAGCAATTTGATTGGTCGAAAGATTCAATCTTTTTGGAAACTTCCAAATTGATTTTCAGTTAACAACTTTGTTTCCAAAATGATAAATTGATAAGATTAAGTTAACTGAATAAAACATATTTATTTCCAATTTAATAAATAGTGGAGAATCAGTTAACTGAGTGGAACTGGATTGTTTCCAATTTGATAATTAGTTAATTGGATTTGATGATGTCATGCATTTTAAAAGATTTAATTAATTTTAAATGCATATTTTGTTTTTTATTAATTAATTTAATTCCCTTTTTTATTTAATTGACAAATTTGTAATTTTCTTTAATTAATATATCATAAATATCAATTAAATAATTAACATAAGGTTTATTTGCCAATGTATTGCATTTTTAGGAATTAATTAATTAATGAAGTAAGATGATTGATTATGATTTAGGGTTTAGGTCAGACCAGTTCGAATTTGATAGATTGAGGAATTGCCTATTTGATTTAAGACTTAGGGTTTATCAAGATTAGGGTTTCTTGATATGTGATTGAGATTAGGGGTTTAGGGTTTAGGTGACCACTTTTAGGTCATTACACTTGGTAAGCCTCTTACTTTCCTTTTCTTACTGATCTTAACCATGTTGTCAAAATTCACATGACATAACCTCTTATTCCACAACCATACATCCTCATTTATAGCCATCAACCAAAAAGTTTCAGCAGTGTCAAGATAGAATGGATTACCTTTTGATTATTCTCTAGTACCGATCAAATTTCTTGTTTCATCATAGATTTTAGCTTTTATGTTCTCAAATGCAACTCGGTGGCCTATGTTATTCAATAGTGAAACACTCAACCGATTATAATTAAGTCCTTTCACCCAATATGCAATCTCACATTTGATCGTATTGTTCAACAATATAGTCCCTTTTCCTTTCACTGGACAAGGTGTGTCATTTCCCATTCTAATAGATCCACCATTATAATGCTCAATAAATTCAAATTTTTCTTTATCTCCAGTCATATGATGAGTACAAACACTGTCAATAACCCAAATATCATTTTTGCTAACTTTAGAAATAAGTGTTGTTTCAACATACCTTTCATCTTCTTCTGAATCTTCTTTCAAAGCTGCAAACACTATCTCAATATCTTCATCAGTGTCAGTGTCTTTATCTTCATCTTGAATAAGGTAACACACCTTCTTGCCTTTGTCTTTGTAATCTCGGTTACCCCTTCTGTCATACTGTCGGTTGCTTCTATATTCTCGATCATCCTTTTTGTCATTATATCTTTCATTGTTTCTTTCATCATTTTTCCTGTTAGGGCATCATACAACAAATTGTCCAATTTCTTTACAATTAAAGCATACCAAAGGTAGTTTACCTTTATATCTTCCTTTACCTTTATGAAATCATAAATGCTTCAAGTTCATCAAGTTCTCTCTCATCTTTGTCACTGTCACTATCATTTCTTATCATGTATTTGTTACCATATTTACTAATTTTCATAGATGACATAAATGCAGACTCAACAGTAGGAACAACACTGTTGTCAAAATTGTTCAGCTCAAATGAAATTAGTCTACCGATTAGACTATCAATTATAATATTATTTCCAAGTGCTTCTCTCATTTCATGTATTGGAGAGACTCTAATAGAATAAATAGGCAATAAAGTTTTGAGAATCTTACTTACAATAGTGTCTTCATCAATAACTCCACTTGCTCCACAAATAGTATTCACAACCTCCTTGATTCAATTACTGTATTGTGATATGTTTTCTCATTCTTTCATTCTCATGTCATCAAAATTTCCTCTGAGAATTTCAAATTTAGCTCTTTGCACATTTACATCTTCTCCATGAACTAGTGTAAGCTAGTCGCACATCTGCTTGGTTGATGTACATGTCGTGACATCCTCAAATTTAGCATCAGATAGTGAAGAAGAAAGCTTTATCATCATAGTATTATGTTCATTTCTTTCTCTCAACTGATCAACAGTCAAAGTTCCAATAGGTAAGGTGAAATCAGTATCCAAGTATTGTGTTATATCATTTCCAATCCCTGACAGATATAGTCTCATTCTTCTCTTCCATGTTGAGAAGTTGTCCTTGTTCAACTTAGGCACATCTTTCTTATACATCTTTTGATCTTTAGCTTAAGTCCTTAAAAAATTTCCTTCTAAGCATTGTATGCTCTGATACCGATTGTTAGGTAACTTAGAGGGGGGGGGGGTGAATCGATTAGTTCCAATTATCCTACTATCCCAAATACTCCCAGATGTATATAAAAATAATTTGAAACATATAAATCAACTCGATGAAATGTAAACTGTGATCTCAAACTCATTTACAAACTCATCTACAAACTCATCTACCAAGTAGCAGTAAAAAAAATAATGTGATTGTCAATCAATGCATATAAAGTAATGTGTAAAGGAAAATAACAATCCAACACATCCATACACATTAACACATAGATTTTTAACGTGGAAATCCTGCTAAGGGAAACACCACCTGGGACCGGTACCCCAAAATAGTTCACTCTTCTGAAGTGAGCTCGGTTAAGATCCAACCCTATTAAAGGTTAAAATGCACATTGTTAGGTGTGACCTGGTTAGAGGATTTATCACTAGTAGTTCTCCCTTGATCAATCATTCACTATGGGGTCAACAAGAAAATAATCAACATTCATTGAATGGCATAAGAAAAAGACTGTTAAGTCCCACTCGATTAAGATATTTATCTGTAACAATGGTAAACTGATACAGTAATGATTTGATTCAAATACAACTCTATTTGAATGTTTTTAGATCTATGCTAAGCACAATAATACCTCTGATCAATATTCACTTGAGTTCCTCTAATTCATCATACTCCATTATGCTCGATAAATCCTCTTTCTCTTTCATTCAGTGATGTCTGCAGAAATGCTCAGTTTTGTCTTCAACCAGTTTGATCAGTCATGCATTAAGTTTATCTCTTCATCAATATGCATGTGTGTGCATCTTGATTGATAATGAATCTCTTGTCTCTTATATAGACATCATAAACCGTTTAATATCCATCCTTAGATTTTGCATCTTAATCTCCATTGTTGATTTTTTCACTTCAACCTTCCTCGACAGTTGTGTCAAAAACACGTTTCAATCTCCTTCGTCTGATCATCTTGAATTTTCATAGTCATTTGATCAACATAAAAAACCTTATCAATTACCCCGAAATCATAAATAATATGCCAGCTCATCATTTAGTCAACCTTGAGTTTATTTTACTCAGCCAATATTGTGATGCATTGGTGATACCTTGCTCAATTAACACTAAACTTGGTATACACTATGTTTTCTCGGTGTCCACTATTATGAATCGGTGTATACAAAATTCTTCAATTACTGATCGCATAAAATTTGTTTAGTCGAGATCTTCAATCCATAATAGATGTTTGTAAGCACGATGATAATCAAAACAAGTTGACATTATTGAAAATACATTAACTAATTAATGTCTATCATCACATTTGTAACTCAGTTGATCATCAACTCAATGGCTTCAAACATACAATCAGTTGTAGTTCATTAGTAAGAACATATGTAATAGCTAAAAATGAGTCATCCCATGCAAGGAAAATTATCCCAAGACCCGAAACATCTAAGATATCCACCAGAATGCCAAAAAGTTAAAAAATGAATAAAATGTACCTAGAGAAGATTCTGGCGATGAGACCCACACAATAAGAAGGAGAACAAAACTAGCTTTCCAACGACATGTGGAAGTCAAAAAATGGAGTCTAGAGGAGCAAGATATGGCGACTAGAGTGCAAAAAGGAACCCAAACTTTGACTGGAAAAAAACCTTGCAAGATGGAAAAATAAAAAAACCAAACCTTGAAAATTAGATTGGTCTCATAACCAACTTTTCGGCGATATCTGGTTTGGCCAAACACACCTGCGTTTACTCAAGTTATGAGCAAAAAACCCACAGGAGGTCAAAACATGAAGAACCCCAAGAAGCCTTTGCTAAATATGGAGGAGCCTCACTAAACTGGCGATTGCCTCCAAAACTGGTGCTGCCTCCAATTTTTTGACCAAAATTGGTGGAAATTTTTTTTTTTTTGTGAAAAAAAAACAATAAAAAAAACTGAAATTATTTTTTTTGAGAAAAAACAATAAAAAACTATAAATTATATTTTTTTAACAATATGCCTGCGCCCTAGGGGCCAACGCGGCTCCCTTGGGGCCAATGTGGTCTCCTTGGGGCCTACATGACTTCCTTGGGGCTCGTGGCCACCATGCAGGGGGGATGCCCCACCAAAAGTTGCATTATTTTTTCAAAAAAACATGCAAAACCCCATTAAAAAAATGTGTTTATTTTTTATTTTGTTCAACAATTTGAAAAATAAATGTTGGGATTTTTTTTCACCCGTCTTGAAAATTGCGCCCAGAATAAGGTCGTACGGCAAAATATTTTTGCCTTAGAATGCAACTGTGTCCAAATTGGACATGCCTTATTTGGAAATAGGGGTTTTGGGGCCTTTTGAGTGCAACCGTGAGGTTAGTTTATTCCCAAAGTGCTCTAAAAAATAGCTCCCCTCTAGATCCACACAAAAAACTCTAAAAACTTGAAACCCTAGGTGCTCCAAAAAATCTTCAAAAAACTCAAGAACGGGTAGCAAAAACAAGGCTCTGATATCATGTTCACACATACTGACACCCACAGTCCCATCTTCTCAGCTCATATGCACACCTACTCATCATTTCATCTAAAAACTACTTGCATTTACTACAAAAAAATATATAAGGCCACCATTTTCTATTGAAGGGCAATCAAATCAAAAGTAAATGATGAAATCAAAACATCTCTGCAAATTCAACATAGATTCAAAATTCAAACCAGAATGAGTACATACATTAATGAGGCCACACAAACACAACATATATTTTAAGTATGGAAATAAACCTGAAATCATCTCATTCAAGTCATTGTTGTCACAAAGAAGACACAACAAAAATCAAAGAGGAGGAAGAAGACACAAAAGGCATTGAAGACGAATAAGCCATAATGTTCTAGGTATTTCACTTGTTATATTTTACACTTGCATATTTTCCATCCTCTTGAGGTTTAGTAGTTACAAATATTTTATCTTTGTTAGTCATGTATTTACTATATATGTTATTTCTTTTATTTCATTTTTATTCACGCCCATCATTTTTGTAAACCCTTACTATCATTTATCCTTGTACTTCTATTAGATATTTCACATACTTACTATTTTAATTGTTTTGTGCAAACCTTTGTCATTTCACATGCTTAACTTTTACAATATATTGTGGAAATGTTCTTTCTATTCTTTCATTCATGTTCATTTCCTTATGTGTATTATATTCCCTTACTATTTTTACACTATCATGGTTTACTTAATTCCTTAAACCCTTACTGATTCATTTCCTTGAACCCTTTCTTCTTATTTCACATCCCTATGTTATTACACGTTGGAATAATGGAAGGGCGAGTACTGAGAGGGGAGGGGTGAATCAGTACCCTTAAAAAATTTTACACTTTAAACCTTAGTAATCATTGCTTGCATAACTGACCATTGTAGCTTTTCTACTTTATGCATGTAATATCATAACATAAATGTAAGTGCATGTAAACAAACATATAAACATTCATGAAACTCATTTACACATGACACAAGAATTGATAACGTAGAAAACCCTTGTTAGAAGGTAAAAACTGCGGTGGGGATGAAACCCACAAAACTTTACTATCTGCAAAATGGAAGGTATCGGTTAAGGCTACAAGTTGTGAACACTTCTGATGATCTTACCATGTTAGGAGTAACATGTTAGACTCATTAAGTGTACTCGATTAAGAGATTTCAACAACATAATGTATATGTACACTCAGTTAAGAGATTTAAAATAAGACTGTTAAGTCCACCTTCTTGAAGGTTTGCTTCTGTTTGCTACAATTGTTAAAGAGTAGACAAAAATGTATATGATCTGATAGCTTGAAATCTTGAATTGCTAATTATAGATCCATTAAGTTCACAAAATTGAATATCACCTATTGTGATGGATAATACCTCTGTTCTGTTTTACATGCCAACTGCATCATTAATGGCGGTAATAAATTATGGGTCGGATTCAGCCTATCCAGCCACCTTTTAGCCCTTCAAAAGTCTATAAAAATGTAATTTGGTGACCCAAAAGTCATGCCCAAATAATATCAACATAAAGACCCCCTCATAAATGCATTTCTATCCCCTAAACAACCCATAAGGAGCTTCTGGAAAGTAATAACTCTAAACTGGCACCCCATCCCATCCTTAAGATTTTAAGACTTGCCATAAATCTTTAATAATATCTCTCTTGACTTCTAAAAATAAAATAAAATGTCTATTTGCACTTCAATTAATAATTATTAAATAATTCATACATTTAATAAATATCAGAAATATTTATTTAAGTGATGAAAATATTTAATACTTTTATTTTATGAATAATAATGATTATTAATTATTTCATAGTTTATCATTTTAACCAATATTAGTTATATTAATAATATTGATTAAGCGATCACCAATCACTTAATAATATTATTAATATAATAATGTTTGTTAAAATAATATATTATAAAATACTTAATAATCGTTATTATTTATTAGTGCCAAATAGATATTTGCTTCATATCTTAAAAAGCCACAAAGATATATTATTATTATACTTCAAGCTTTTGCAGTTTTATTTTAATTTTTTATTAAATAGTTTATAAAGTACTATTTAATAAAAATTAAATACAATTAGGAATAACGCAAAATAATTATAAATTTATATTGAGTAATAAAAATACATTACTTGATAAATATTAACATTTATTAAGTAATATATCTTTATTATTTAAGAAATATCAAATATAAATTTATAACTATTTTGCAAAGGCATAAAGCCTTATGACACAAACTTCCCTTAAAATATCTTAAGGAAAAAATCCTTCTCTAGCTTTTAACATGATATTAGGGGTTTGAAGCCCTAAAACACAAATCTTTTTTTTTTATTTGCTCTTTGCATATGCGAGCTCTGCCTGGCTCTTGTCGCCGCCATGCAATAGGGTTTTGATGGAAAGCTTGCTGCCATGGATAGGGGTTTGAACGATTATTCTCTTCCTTTTTATGATTGATGAGGGTATGAGAGATCCCTTGCCCATTAATTCTGAAGATAGATTAGCTACAGACTATGCTTGTAACAAGTAAGATTTTCATTCTTTTCTACAAAGAACACTGCTATTTTAAGCTTCATTTTTCAATAGCAAACATGAAAATGTGTGATTTTGAGATCTGCTGATTTTTTTGAATTTGAGGGACTCGAGCTATGTATTGCATGGATCTTTTATAACATATCCAGGCTGCCATTGATGTTTTCTTCTGCAAATATTAATTCCATCCCCAGAAATGAGCCATATCTATGTTTATTTGTTGCAGTTCATGGCACATTTCCTGTATTTTTATCTTTGGTTGCAGACTATGGCTTTTATCTAGCAAGAGGTGGCTCCTCTTCTACTGCATTTCTCCTTTTCCATACATAGGCTACGACCTCCATTGCTTTTGTGTATGCTATAGGCTCTGGGTATTTTTATTCTTTTCATTCCTTGGTAACCCGCTCCATTTGTGTGAAATAAAAAAATGAAGTATTCCAGCTTTTTATGACTCCTAGGCCCAACCCAGACTCTTTGCAACTGTGGCTTCTGAAAACAAAACTCTTTGAGATTCATTAAAGTTTCCTCATTAATAAATGTTGTGGTCTCATTTTAGTATTTTAGCTTGCACTTGTACTGTTTACAATGCATTTCTTCAACATTGTTGATTGTTGTCATATTTTCCATATATAACAGTGGCAATCTCTGTTTTTAATATAACATGCAATATGTGTCCTTGAAGCACAAACTGATCGTTGTCTTCCTTTGTGTTGAATATAGTCTCACTGTACCATGGCTGCAAGCTGTGTATTTACTTTTCTGATAAATTCTTTAAATATCATTTGTATTTAATTATTGAAGAACCACAATTAGCATTGTATTTTATGAGTTACTCCTTTCATGTTTGTAGATACGCTGATGCCATTGCTACTATGTGGCTTCTTCCATTGGATCTATTGTTGCAAGCCTTTTTTTTTTATATATAACTTTGACTCCTTCATTGTATTCCACCTACTCATTGCATTGTGAATTTCTTCCTGTAGCTTTGTGATGTAGTCTTGTAACAAAATGAGAAATTTATCATAACACATGCTCTCTCTTTGTCCTTGATGACATGACTGTTTTGTTTACTTTCAGCACTGTTATTGGTCCTTTGTAGCTAACACCTGTATGATTCATATCTCTATTTTCATTAATCCAATACCTTGCTGTCATGGTCAACATAATGCTACCCTTTGTAGCTTGTTAATTATGACAGTGATTCCATGCTTCATTTGTACTTGACGTAGTACCCTGCTGTAGTGTTTTACTGTTGATCTTTGATTGAAGGAATAATATTGGGCCTATAGCACGTAATGCTGCCATCTAGATTTGGCATTGTTTTGTTTTTGTAATACCTCTGTGATATGCATTTCCATTATTTTGTCCATGCTTCCTTTTGTAACCTTTTCATTACAGTCATATCCTTTTTTAATAGAATGTTGTTGAACTGGGAATTCTGAAACTAAACATGTCACTATTGTACATGATCCCCTTTATGATGAAAATAAAATGCTACTAGCCTGACCTGTTACTTGTTGTTCCTCATTGATTGTCATTTCATCCGTTGCTACTGTTAACATTGCTCATGGTAATATTTTCAGATTTAGATTCATGATCATATATTGAAAGCATCAACAACTGTGACTATGATATGGCCTTATGATTCACTGTCTGTCTTTATCACAATCATGGTGTAAATCTGTCATGTTATTGCTGCTACAGAATTCTTTGAAAGACATTTGCCATTGCAATATCATGTAGCTGTACACTACTATTGAATTTCAGCCTTGTGTTTACTTTTCACATATGTTGTCTTTTTAAACATTGTATGGAAACAACCATGTAGCTGTTCCGAATCATTGATCTTGTCTTCATAAAATTCAGCATATGCACCCATTGATGTTCATGCTCATGTTCACTTGATCTTCTTGTAGACTATTATTGAAGTTGTTGTTGTTGTTACAACATTATAGAGACCTTTATGTATCATGATGGTTAACTTTGTTTTCACCTCTGATAGAGCTGATATCTCTGAGTATCTTGTTGCTTCTCTTCACCAGTAGTAACAAGCTCTCACACAGGGAATAACAGGGCAGTTCCCAGAAAAAGAATTATTTGACCATTCAAACATCAAAATTAAATTTTTTGGAAAGAATAAAGTTTATTTGTAACACCTATATCTTACTCCTCACCAATTTATAGAGTTGTACTAGTCCATATATAGTCGTACCACTATTTTCTTTGGCTGCCAATTCTGGAAAACATTTCTAAACAGGGTGTTGTGTAACAAAACGGACATAACTTCTTCATTTCTCCATGAAAATGACTCAAACTTGATTTAAATTAAACTATGCTCAGAGACCTTTCTTTTGAGTATAGTCTCATGCATTCATGTATCTGTATAGAGTTGTACCATGTGTGCAAAGTGAAAAGACCAAGCAAAAATCACAAAATAGTGAAGTTGCAAATCAACACTGTTTGGATTCTTATTAGCTTCTTTTCAAATTCACCATCCAAAATTTTGGTTGCATCCACTAACAATATTTGATGCTCTATCTCTTTACTGTCATTTTTGTAGCATGATTGTGTCGCTCAACAACATGTTGAGCTCTACCCTCGTGGGAGCCCAATTTTTTCCACATGCTGAAAATTTAAAAATGAAGAATTTAGCAACAAGATCTTTACCTGTGTCTGCACATGAAGCAACAAGTTAGAAAAACAAATGTATATGAATCTTTCTGATAATTCTTGTTTTCTCATACATCTATGATTAGCTAGCTGTCATTATGCATGTGAAGAGCATGTTGTATGTTTGTTGATGCGAGTGCATGTAGTATATGATGACTTGGCATTGCTTAGATCTATGAGATCTAACGTCATTTTTTTCTCTCTCTCATACGCAGGAATGGAGTAGCAAGGAAGTAATGGCTCAGCCCAAGGCAAGCAAGAGGATTGGAGAAAAGGCAATGCAAAACAAGCTGGGCTCGTCATCCAGGCAATGACGAGTCACCCTTTACAACCTATGCCTTTCATTTTTGAAGCATCTGTAAATGTATATGTTCTTTTTGTAGGATTTGATAACCATCAAATCTTCTCAAGAAACCTGCATGCAAACACTTCTACAAGAAAGAAGACAGAAGAGAGAAACAGAAGAGAATCAGCTATGGCGGCCAATAGGCCAGAGACTGAAAAAACATGTTGACAGAAATAATCTTCTATATTCAACAATAATGAAATTACAATCTCCTTGATGTGAAATACAAAGCGATCAATCCTTATAAAGGATACCGAAACCCTAAAAGGGAAACTACTAGGAAATAGAAACTTCCTAAGTCTAACTTAAGCTAAGAGTAGATAACTAATAATTAACTGATTTAATT
>MU224652.1:1369944-1384518 GCA_018584345.1 Thuja plicata | reverse complement strand
TAACTTAGGGAGAAGCAAAAAAGCTAAACTACTGCAGAAAGCAGGAAAGAAGGGTCCCGGCAACTAGGCCTGATCAGGTACCCAAAACATAAAGGGAAAAAATGTCCCAGAGAAAGGAACAAGAAAAGAGCAAGAAGCATCTCCGAAGCATGTCTGAAAACTCTGTCAGAAGATACTGCTGGAACCCCCACTGAAGTGCATGATTAGGTAGAGAAGACAAATGTCTGAAGAGCTGATCAATCGAACCAGGAAGCAATAGAACCAACAGGTGAACCCCCCCATAATGCTAAGCTGGGAGAGGTGACAGGAACACTGAAATGCAGTACCAGAAACAACTGCAAAAGAAGAACCAGGAACACCAACAGTGCAACAGAAGGACACACACAGGATAAAGGGCGGTGTCACATACACACTACATGGGCTAATGTCATGGAAGGTACGCTCACTTGACAAAAGTGGATGCGCCTAAAGCGGCAAATGCATCATAACCCCCCCATGGCACTTTATAACACAATGCGAGTACATCAACCGAACCAGGTGTACAAGATCCAAGAAAGCAGAAGAAGACACTTTATCTCAGTGCGTTTACAGAACAAAATGCATCAGAATGAGCATGCAAGCTTAGATGTCAGAAAGAAGAGTGAGCTATGAACTCAGAAGAAGAGATCCCCAGACCTGTAGAACCAAGCACTCCACCAGAGGGCATAAACTGCCAAACACGGAGGAGTGAAAACCCGAAGTAGAATCTAGAAAAATAACCTCTGCCACTGAATAACACACTGAACCAGCTTTCTGATGATATCTCGTTTTTATCGAAAAAGGAGTCCGGATGAGCCAGATATGACTCCCAAAAGGCAAAAAGAGACATCGAACTTCAACAGCAAAAAATGCTATTGAAATGGTGGAACCAAAAACCCTAATCTCTACCATCCAAAAGTGCTCGGAAAGAGCTTTTTGACGGTATATGGAAGTTAGAAAAATACCCCCGTATGCTCCCTGTAGAGCGAAAAAGGCCCAGGTACCCACAAAAAGGCAAGAAAAGAGCCCCAGGGGCTAAAAAAATAAGCCCCTGGGCGCATGGCGCACCCAGGGGGCAAAAATCGAAGCCCGCGGTCATTAATATGACCAGCCGCTAGCGCTACGGGGCTAAAAGGATCCCGCCACTGGAGCGGTGCTGGAGCGGAGCGCGGAGGTGGGGCTGACTGTAGGCCGGGGCGGAGCGGGCATACGAGCGGCGTGGGGGCCGCGGTACAGACGGGCGGCGGGGGCCGCGGGGCGCCGGGTGCCGGAGAACAGGCGGCGGCGGCGGGAGCCGCGCAGAGGCAGGGTGGCGGCGCCGGGGAAGCCGGGGGGGCCGGCGGTGGGCCGGTTGCGGCGGGGCCTGGGAGGGGCAGGGCGGGGGTGCGGCGGGGAAAGGCGCCGCCCCAGCGGAGCGCTGGCGGCGCAATCCAAAACAACTACGCGCGTTATTAAAAAATGCCAAAAATCATTTTTAAATGATTTTTTTTAATTTTTTTGGAAACCCGTGTCCGTACGACCCTTGAGAGGCCAAAAAAATTTGCCAGATGCCCCGGTGTCCAAATCAGAAAAGCTTTATATGGATTCTGGGGTTTTTGGGCCTTCTGGACGCAATGGAAGTGTCCGTTTGGGCCCAAAGTGCCTCAAAAAATAGAGACCCCCCAGAATCAATAAAAGAAGCCAAAAAAGCTTCTAAAACCCTCTGTGCTTCAATAAAATAGGAACAACGAACAACAGATAAGCTCTGATACCATGTAGGATTTGATAACCATCAAATCTTTCCAAGAAACCTGCATGCAAACACTGCTACAAGAAAGAAGACAGAAGAGAGAAACAGAAGAGAATCAGCTATGGCGGCCAATAGGCCAGAGACTGAAAAAGCATGTTGACAGAAATAATCTTCTATATTCAACAATAATGAAATTACAATCTCCTTGATGTGAAATACAAAGCGGTCAATCCTTATAAAGAATACCAAAACCCTAAAAGGGAAACTACTAGGAAATAGAAACTTCCTAAGTCTAACTTAAGCTAAGAGTAGATAACTAATAATTAACTGATTTAATTATTAGCAATACTCGACTACTCTAACACTTTTTCATTTTCATATTACGGTTAGTCTCACGGCATGTGTGAGACATATTCAACTACTTTGTCAATAAAGATTGTTTTTCACAATTTTTTATCTTTGCACTCTTTTATGACAATGCTGCATGATGCAATGTAACAATGTAATCTTTTGCTCTTTTCTCTATGCATATGAATGTGATCCAGCAGAACTGAAAATTTACCTTAATTCACTTTAAAACATAACAAATCCACCTGATTGAGTTTGGTACTAAAAATCGGTAACATTTTTGGCGACATCTGCAAAATGTTTGCCTGTTAAACATTAAGACTAGCTGCCTGAACTATCCATTGGGCACAGATTCACTTAGAAAACATAACAACAACTTGAATCCCACTTGCAGAAACTGATTAAACCTTTTCAACTGACTAAATATAGATGTATGGTTTGTGATAGGAAAGTATGACACTTCCTTATCATGAATTATATATGTATATTTGGCCAGTTTGGATGGGATTAGCAACACTTGAACATAATTGAACCTTCCTTTATTTTTGTTGTAGCCCTTGTTAATTCACTAAGAGTAGGTGTATGGTTTGTGACTATAAAACATAAATTTACTGGCATGATCTATATATACATTCCCCATGAATTAGGAAGGTCTACAACAACATCTTCTTGCTCACTTGTAACTTCTGATTGACTAAGAACCCTTCTGAAAACTTATTGAAAGCTGAAAAACTAAAACTAAAACTAACTAAATGTGCTGGACAACACTTAGGGAAAGATGAAAACTGCAACTAAACTACTGTGCCACAACACTTATTGAACTCGAAACTACTGTAGTATGTACAAGGATAGATCCTACCTCAAAAGTAGTGCTTGAGATGAATCTCGTTAACTAAGATTCACTCCATGTTGTCATCCAACCTTGAAAGCTGAAAGGCATTATGTTGTTTACATTTTTAGATAATATAAGGCCTGCTCCAAAAGTATCAAACTTGGAGTGATTTCCAGGCTTGCTTTTGTGTTCATCCCATTTCAATACTATGTCTCCTTCCAGGAAAATTCTTGGAGATGCCCTTTTATCGAAAGACCTTTTCATCTGAGCCTGATTATTTTCAATGGTTCTTAAAGCTGTTGTCCTTTATCTTCCAATTCAACCAGTTGTGCAAATCTTACAGTTAATGGCTCTTGTTCTACCATATCAAGCTGATATGCCAAGTCAAGAGCTGGAAGCTCAAGGGAGATAGGTAACTGAGCCTCTTTTCCATAAAAAATTACTAAAGGTGACTTCCTTGTTGATCTTTTTTGAGTGATTCAATCAGCCCACAAGGCTGATTTTAGTTGGGTATGCCATGTTCTCTGGTTACCCTCCATAGTCCTTTTGATGATTCTAATCATATTTTTGTTAGTAGACTCCGCTTGGCCATTGCCTTGTAGATAATAATTCGAAGACATATTAAGATAAATTCCATTTTTTACAGCCCAATCAGAGATTTTGAAACTCACAAAAGCTAGAGCATTATCTGAGATAATGGATTCAGGAACACCAAACTTGTAAACTAGCTCTTCGTAGAAATTTAGGACAACACTTTGATTAGCCTCCTTAAGCGTCACCACTTCAGTCCACTTAGTGAAATAGTCTGTGGCTATTGACACCCATTTGTGACCAGCGCTGGATGGTGGGTTTGTTACCCCAATGAAATTCAAACCCCACTTCATAAAGGGTTGCTAAACCTATATTGGCTATAGGGGTAAGGTTGCCAACTTCTCTTTGCCAACAAATAGTGCACATTCCTTGCACTCCTAACCCATAAGTGTGTGTCCTTGAATAGATTGGGCCAATAATAGCCACCCTTCATCACCTTGAGAGCTGTTGCTCTAGGTGAGAAGTGACCTCTAGCTAACCCATTATGAAACTCATGCAACACCTTATCCATTTTGTCAGTTTCAACACACCTTAAGAAGACACCGTTAAAGTCTCTTCTAAATAGAATACTATTCAATAAAACATAAGGGATGGACTACAGTCTAAAATACCTCTATTTTTCTTTATCTAAACCTTGTGGACATTCACCATTCTATAGAAAATGATTCATTTATTGTACCCAACTCTTGGAAGAATCTGAAACTGTTTGTCCCTCATCTTGTAAAACTAGAACAAATTCTTGCTCACCCTTTTCTTTGCTACTTATGTCATCAGCAAGCTGTTCACCCAACCCTTTTCCCCTGATTAATTTGGTGACTTTGATCTCAAGATCATATTCCATCTCTTTAGTCACCCAACCAGCTCTCTTATCACTTAAATCTTTACTTAAAAGGAACTCTTTCACGCTCGGATGAGCCACCATTAGAAAAATCTTGTTATTAGATAACATGTGCTTAAATTTTTTCAAACTCCTTATAACAGCAAGAACATATTTCTCCACAAATGAATACCTGAGCTCGTAGTCTTTAAGTCCTTGACTAAAAAAAGTCACTGGCTACTCCAATCCTTCATCATTATGCTGAACTAACATTGATGAGATAGAATCAATATCTCCATAGGCGTATAAAACAAAATCCTTAGAAAAATTAGGATTTATGAGTGTAGGTGCTGCTGCAAGCACCTTTTTAATCAACTCAAAACTCCTTTTCCCATCCTTAGTCCAGCTGAATGGCATATTTTTTCTTAGCATGGCTGTTAGTGGACTTAACAAATCTGCAATATCTGAGATAAACCTCCTAACAAAGTTAATCTGACCAATGAAACTTTGTAAACCCTTCTTGTGTGCTGGTAAGGAAAGAGATAGAATTGTTGATATTCTGTCAGGGTGAATAGTGATCCCCTTTTTAGACACCACATAACCAAGTAATCCACCTTCATGAACAACAAAAACACACTTTTTGGGACTAAGAGATATCCTGAATTCTCTGCATCTTTCAAAGATCTTCCTTAGATGCTTTAAATGGTCTTTTGCCTCTCGGGAAAAGACAGTGATGTCACCTAGGTACACTAAAACAATTTTATACATTAACTTGTCAAAAGCCATGTCCATGGCCTTTTGAAAGGTTGCCCCAGCATTGGACAAGCCAAAGGGCATCTTTTTATATGCCATGGTACCCCACTTGGTGGTAAAAGCTATTTTGAACTGATCTTCCTCCCTTACTAGAATTTGATTGTAACCGGAATACCCATCCAGTAATGAAAATCTCTCAGATCCTAAAACTACTTGAAGGATCTACTCCATTAAAGGTAAGGGATGTCAGTATTTTAATGAGGCTCTATTTAAATCATGAAAATCTACACACAATCTTATCTCCCCATTTTTTTTTCTAACTGGCACAAGGTTGGAGACCCACGAAGTATGCTTGATAGGGAATATGATACTACTTTCAATCAGTTTGTTCAATTCTTTTTGCATAAGTGGCTCTAATTTTGGGTTCAAGGGCCTCTATTTTTGCCTTACTAGTTTTTCATTAGGTTCAAGCTTGATAGTGTGTTGAGCAAGTTGGGGATTAAACCCCTTCAAATCACTATACTCGCATGCAAAAACATCACTAAATTATTGAAAAAGCTAAATAAATGAATGTTGATCTTCTATTGTACATACCTTACCCAATTTAAGCAACTTTCCTTTGAACACATCAACCTCCTCATAGTGTTCTTGTTGCACCTGCATGCTGGCTTTTGACCTTCTAGTCTCATCATTGGTTTTAAAAATGGACTCAAGGGTGACCAAACCTTTTGGCACCTTGTTGTTTTTAAGCTGGATGATTTGGCCATCATATTGATGCTGAAACTTCTCTTGATTGACATGTGAGAATTCAGCTTCTTCTCTTAAGAAGTTGACTATTTACTGGTCATTCTCAAAGACCTGCCAATGAGTACTATTATTAGGTACAACAGGTCTAACAATGACCTTGACATGTTGGTTTTTCCTTTCGCTGCTGATTTCCTTTGGAATGTCAAATTCAACACCAATGGTAGCCAATCTATCAACATTTTTATTCTGATTTCTAGGTATAGACACCAGATTAAAAGCATCAAAGCCTTCTATTAGGTCCCATACCCTGTGTTTGTAATATTTCAGCAACTCATTCTTGGTAAGATTAATGTTTCTCACTTGATTAACTATTAATTTGTTGTCACCATAAACCTTCAAACAACCAATACCTCTTCTTCTTGCCCATTCCAATCCATGAATAAGAGCCTCATACTCAACAGTATTACTAAAACAAATGAAACAAAACCAAAAAGTTGAATAATACCTGTCATTATTTGGAGAAACCAACATGCAGCCTCCAGCAGCCCCAACTTTATTCCTTGCACCATCAAAAAACAGCTTCCAAACTTCGTCACTTTGCTGCCCAAATTGTTGTTTTGCACCTTTTTCAAGGTTAGGGATGAATGCATCAGCTTCATGTATTAAATACATACCCAAACCAGCATGTCCCAGATGTTGTTCACAAAGACCCTCTGCTTGATTTTGAACAACCCACTCGTCCAGGAGTATATCTGGTGCTGTATCGGTCTGAGTGTTGCCTTCTTGATAAACAGGATGCCATTCTTGGTCACTTGCCAACAAGTTGGCATTAACAGGACTTGGAGAGTAAGGTACAATATGATACTTGGTAATAGGCTTGGATTTTATGGTAACTTTGGTGCCATACCTGGTTCTAAACAACATGTGGGACCAATCTGAAGACAAATAGCCACCAATCTTAGCAGTAAAATACCTTGACAAGCATATCACAAAATAAGGAGGCAACTCTATGACATATATATCCTATGGAATAGAGAAGTTTGGACAAGCTTGTAGGGTCAAATCAAGATTTCTAATGACTCCTATAGTATTAACATCGGTACCATCTAGTTGCACAACCCCCTTTTCAAGTGGCTCATACTTGATACCCAACTTATCTACAATTTGCTTGGGCATTATCGAGCTGCTTGCACCTGAGTCAATCATGCAATTATGGACTAGGTGGTCTCCTATGATCAAAGATACGTAAAAAGGTGGGGGTTTAACTACTGGAACTTGTTGTTCCTTTTCTTTTATAATAGTGTTGGTCATTACAATTTTGGCCTCCTCACTCTTGGGCTTACCAGAAAGACTTAAATTTGATAAAGCTGATTGCAAAAGGTCTTTTTGACCTGGAATGGTCAAGGAATCCCATATGGAAGTAGATATGTTTGCCTTTTTCATGTGATCCATAATATTGAAAGAAGCCATACCAACTTTAGGCTGAAGTTTTGTTGTAACATTCTCAACCTTAGGAGAAACTTGTTGTATTGGATGTATCAGATTTATAGGGTGTCCCTTGTTTGCTAAAGGCTGTCCTCTTGGGAGAATCCAAACATTCTTAGTATTAAATGGCCCAACAACTTGCTGCTCCATCTCTACTTCTCTCTTTTTTCTCCTTATATTTTCTAAAACATCAAGAACCACCTGGTTTACACCACAGAAGTCCTCATCCTACCAATTCATAAGAGTTGCCCCTGGCTGTTCTTCTTCTTGAGGATGAATAGAGGCTTCATCAGAGGTGTTTGACTGAAAAATTGGGCTATATTGGACCATTAAAGCTTGGCTGATAATGCTATTTGTACAAGCATTCTAATTATGTGGTTGATTACATGGGAAACACCATTCATAATCTTGGGCTAGATTATTCTGAGTGGGTACAAGCTCTTTAGAAGAGTTAGTAGCATTGGGGTTATAAGGTTGATATGGTCTGGTATTAAAATTTTATCTTTGACCTTGGTTATTGGGATGATATGGTGGTCTATTATTCTAATTTTTTTGAAAAGGTGGCTGATAAGGAGGCTGGTAAGGCCTATATGCTTGACTTTGCTGCTTTTTCATATTCACAGTTTCATTACCAAAATTTTGTAGAATACCTTTAATCTCCTGCAACTTGATAGACTGAGTTGGCATAACATTTTCATGTCTATTGGACTGATTATCAGGTGCTGGTAATGCTAGTGCAGCTGGAATAACAACTAAAGGGGTTGTTTGCAAAGGTATCATTAATTAAACTACATGTGCTATCAGAAAATTGGCATAGGAGGTCTTGGAGCAATTTTTCCAGCTTGTATAAGGTTGTTTTCTGCTCTAATGGCCATATCATAAGCACTTGGAAGTGTAACCCCTCCAATTGATTGTATCATAACTGCTATATCACTATTGAAAGCCCTCAAATAATATAAGAAAGCATGATCAACAGAGGGTCTTACCATTTGAGGGATTCTCTCCCATGTCCTTTAGAAACAGAAGTTGAAATCTATTACTTGTTCATGGGGGGGCCTTTTGATAGTTGACAATTGCTCCACCAAAGATAGATGGTCTGATTTGTCTTCAAAAAACTTGCAAAGTTCAGTACCCAGTTGGTCCCAATCAGTAATAGAACCCATTGCTAGCCTTCTAAACCACTGCAAGGTTTTTCCTTTGAATGATGCAGCTAACAACCTGACAACAACATTATCCTCTGTAACATGATGTAGGGCACAAAGATTGGCTACATCCTTTATGTGCTCAACTGGGGTGGTTTGATATTCACCACTAAAATATGGTAAACTTTTTAATGCAACAACATGAATGACATCATGTTGAGCCAGATTTAGCGGGCTACCTTGATTGAACAAAACAAAAGGCCGGTTTCATTGTAGTGCCATAGGAATCTGTGATGCCTCACCTCCTAGGGCAGTAAAAACCAGAACAACAGTATGCACTCTTGTTGCAGGAGGTGTTGACTTGGTTCTCCTTGTATAAACAAGTGTCTCTTGTACCTTTTTCGCTGGTCTCCCTCTTCTCCTAGGTGGAGACAATTGAAAATAGTCAAAAGATGAAGAGATGCTCCTTGTTTGCACTCTTCTCATATGCTGTAATCTACTAGTTCTTCTTTTCCAAAGCTCAGAGTTGCCAAGTGTGTAATTTTTAAACCTCTATCAGGCTGAAAATATTGTTGTACACACTAAAAACAACAAAATATCATAAATAAGGACTGGAAATCAGTCACTCGTCCCACCGGGCGTGCCAAAAACTGTTATCACTCAAAATTGCACCCTAATCAAGTTTGATGAATACTTGATCGATTTTGAGGAACATGGAAACAAACCAAGGTTGTGGGTAACCTATAGCTGGAATGAATCTTTGGATGAAGGTCGCCTTCCTGTCTGGTAACTCACCTGAAACCACCTAAAACTAAACCTTTTGTTGGAGGAAAGAGGTAGAAGGATGAACAAAAATAAATCTAACTCCTAAAGGGTGATGCACCAGAAAACTATGTTCTGAGATCAACAGATATAATAGACACACAATAAGAAAGGCAACATATACTTCTTTGCACAGTCCCACTAATTCATAATCTCTGCATAATCAATTTGTAAGAAGGCTTATAATAACAGTCTATAAAAGGAGAAAAAAGATCTCTCACAATTTGGAAAACTGATTAAACACAACTCACAATCTGCAAAACAATTATGAGAAAATACTGCATAAAAGCACCAACATGCAATACAAATTTGAGGATAAATAATATCACAGAAGTCTGCACCTACACTAAGCACACAATAACAGCCCAAGTGAGGAAGGCATAAGCTGTAAATCACATAAAAAAGGTGTCCTGAAGCTGCATATCTTTGAAAATGGGTTACAAATTCTCTTTGCTTTTGTTAAGAACTTAGAAGAACAGTTACAAAACAACAAGCCAAAGGAAAAATAACTTCTTACAAATGAGCCTTCAACTCATATTTATGCTTTTATATGCCAACTACATCATTAATGGTGGTAATAAATTCTGGGTCGGATTCAACCTATCCAGCCACCTTTTAGCCCTTCAAAAGTCTATAAAAATATAATTTGGTGACCCAAAATTCATGCCCAAATAATATCATCATAAAGAACCCCTCATAAATGCATCTCTATCCCCTAAACAACCCATAAGGAGCTTCTGGAAAGTAATAACTCAAAACTGGCACCCCATCCCATCCTCAAGATTTTAAGACTTGCCATAAATCTTTAATAATATCTCTCTTGACTTCTAAAAATAAAATAAAATATCTATTTGCACTTCAATTAATAATTATTAAATAATTAATAAATTTAATAAATATTAGAAATATTTATTTAAGTGATAATAATATTTAATACTTTTATTTTATAAATAATAATGATTATTAATTATTTCACAGTTTATCATTTTAACCAATATTAGTTATATTACTAATATTGATTAAGCGATCACCAATCACTTAATAATATTATTAATATAATAATGTTTGTTAAAATAATATATTATAAAATGCTTAGTAATCGTTATTATTCAATAGTGCCAAAAGGATATTTTATTCATATCTTAAAAAGCGACAAAGACATATTATTACTATACTTCAAGCTTTTACATTTTAATTTTAATTTTTTATTAAATACTTTCTAAAGTACTATTTAACAAAAAATTAAATACAATTACGAATAATGCAAAATAATTATAAATTTATATTCAGTAATAAAAATACATTACTTGATAAATATTAACATTTATTAAGTAATATATCTTTATTATTTAAGAAATATCAAATATAAATTTATAATTATTTTGCAAAGGTAAAAAGCCTTATACACAAACTTCCCTTAAAATATCTTAAGGAAAAAATCCTTCTCTAGCTTTTAACATGATATTAGGGGTTTGAAGCCCTAAAACACAAATCATTTTTTTTATTTGCTCTTTGCATATGCGAGCTCTGCCTGGCTCTTGCCGCCGCCATGCAATAGGGTTTTGATGGAAAGCTTGCCGCCATAGATAGGGGTTTGAACGATTCTACTCTTCCTTTTTATGATTGATGAGGCTCTGATAGATCCCTTGCCCAAGAATTCTGAAGATAGATTAGCTGCAGACTATGCCTACAACAAGTAATATTTTCATTCTTTTCTACAAAGAACGCTTCTATTTTAAGCTCCATTTTTCAACAGCAAACATGAAAACATGTGATTTTGATCTGCTGATTTTGTCGAATATGAGGGACTCGAGCTATGTATTGCATGGATATTTTATAACATATCCAGGTTGCCATTGATGTTTTCTTCTGCAAATGTTAATTCCATCCCTGGAGACGAGCCATATCTATGTTTATTTGTTGCGGTTCATGGCACATTTCCTGTATTTTTATCTTTGGTTGTAGACTACGGCTTTTATCTAGCAAGAGGTGGCTCCTCTTCTACTGTATTTCTCCTTTTCCATACACAGGCCACGACCTCCATTGCTTTTGTGTATGCTACAAGCTCTGGGTATTTTTATTCTTTTCATTCCTTGGTAATCCGCTCCATTTGTGTGAAACAAAAATGAAGTATTCCAACTTTTTATGACTCCTAGGCTCAAACCAGACTCTTTGCAACTGTGACTTCTAAAAAAAAAAACTCTTTGAGATTCAATAAAGTTTCCTCATTAATACATGTTGTGGTCTCATTTTAGTGTTTTAGCTTGCATTTGTACTGTTTACAATGCATTTCTTCAGCATTGCTGATTGCTGTCCTATTTTCCATATAACAGTGGCAATCTTTGTTTTTAATATAACATGCAATATGTGTCCTTGAAGCACAAGCTAATCATTGTCTTCCTTTGTGTTGAATATAGTCTGACTGTATCATGGCTATGAGCTATGTATTTACTTTTATGATATATGCTTTGAAGATCATTTGTATTTAATTATTGAACAACCACAGTTAGCATTGTATTTTATGAGTTACTCCTTACATGTGATTTGAGCGTGCATGTCACAGATGCTTTCAGCTACTGACATCTCCGGGGTGGAAATTAGAGTCTTTGCCATAGTCACATGTGTCATTAGCAATGTGAGATTCGTTAGTAACAAACTTTGCAGCTTGGTTACTTCATATCTAATTTTTATTTCTTCCTTTTGTATCTCAAGTCTTAACTGTTTTGATTGTACAATCTTCTCATAATACAATTGGAATGCATTCAGCTCAGTTGAAAGACTTTGGGCACTAGCTTTGATATCTTCATTCAACTTAGCTATTTGTGCATCATGCTTGGTGGTGAAGTTTTCAATAGTGCATAGCTTTTGAACTAGGGTAACTAACTCTAAGATAACAGGTTCTAATTGAGTTACCAGTTTAGAAAGTTTCACATTATTCATTGCCACTTCTTGGCTGATTTTCTCTGTTAGCCTGTAGTGATACTTTTCTTCTTCTCTTTCCTCAATGAACTTCTTGGCATCTACATTCTGATTGGTGATTTCCTCAGTCAGAACTGCTAGTTAATCAATAATGGGAGCATCTTGATCAATCTGTGTGTCAGGAACTACCTTTAGTAGTATTTCCTTTGTTGTTTCTAGGACTTGTGTATTTGTGTGTTCCAATTTGAGCTTTTCCTATTGTGCCTTCTATTTTCATAGCTCCCCATACCTTTTTAGTGACTCATAATCAAGTGTTCTTGGATCACAGTCAGGTATTTCTATTATCTCCTCAAGTGTTCCTGGGGCTTTATTCTTCTTGTTCTTCTTGTTCTTCAGAATGTTTCTGATAGTAGGGGAATGTGGTACAATAGCAAGAGCCTTTTGTTGCTTTGTTTATGTCATTGATTGCTTTGGAGGTGTTGGTTGTATTTTGTGTTTTTTCTGCCTATACCTGTTTCCTTGCTCTCCCCTCTAAAAATTTTCAGGTTTTCATGCCTATACCTTGCCAAATTGTCAAAAACCCTGATAAACCCTAGCAACCAAGTATTAAACGATGTATTTTGAAACCTTGGGCTATGTCTTTCTATTTCTTCATTACCTTTTTAAAAGTCACTAAAGGCATGTGCTATATAAAAGGTTAAGTCAGGTCGCTTGATCGCTTAACCCAGAACGAATATGCTAAAACATCTCCCGACTTTGCTTTTACCTTGTGTCGCATAGTCTCGTTAAGAAATCGAATATTCCATCTGTGTATCGAGACTTAGCGATCTGTCTTTGGTCGGGTTGTCACTTGATAATCATGTTATGAGCTTTTAAAAGGAACGGGACCCACCTCAGTCGGGTGATCGCGAGAAGAGTCAACAGGTCAAAGAAATATCTTCCGACTTCGCGATTTACTTCATGTCGCATGATCGCTGGATCAGGACATTCAAACAGTTAAGGATTTTCTTCAGTCACGTGGCCTCATGATATTTGGCAGTTAGTGGATAACAGTCACGACTCAGCGACTCACGGTTTCATGTTAAGTGATTTCCCTTAGTCAGGATGTCGCTAGATCAAGGGCGGTGAGTCAGATTTCCAGAATATATAAAGTAGACGAAAGAACATATGACATCTGTCACAGAGCTAGTGGTTGTCGGGAGGTCGCTAGATGAAGGAAAGGGATCAAGCGATAAGGAGACTAAAGGTATGTTACCCTCAGTCACGAAGTCTCCTGATATCTTAAGGGTATATGGAATTCTAAGGCGATTAAAAGACAGCCGTTCGATGAAGAAGTAAAAAGATCTAACGGTGGTCGTTGAGTCTGGTGATAAAAGTGCCCCAGGGAAAAAGTCCTTCTGACTAAGCGATTAAGGTATGTCGCGAGGTTGCTGTAAACAAGAAAAGACATGTGCTTCAAGTTAAAGGTAAAGACACAGGATCACCCGACTCAGCGACCAAAGGGTTGTTGTGTTATCTTGAAATAAAAAATGAACATCCAGCGACTTGGCGATTGCTATGAAATGTTAAGTGCAACGGTTTGTCGCGTAGTCTGGAGATGAAAACTGAGTTAAGGTTAACTCCCCGCGACTTAGATTTTTGCATAGTCGCCTGATCGCTGGAAAGACTTGGGTTACCTGAGGTAAAGGAATTACGTGGTCGCCTAATCTGAAGATCAGACCATGGTTAAGAGAAAGTACTCGCGACAAAGAGACTTTATGAGGTCGCGAGGTTGCCAGATAAATAGGATCTATAAAAGCGGCACCAAGTGGATGACGTGACAGAGGAGATCAAGCCTACGGCCAATCAGATAAAAGAATTTTTGATTACTATGAACAAAAGGTAGCTGAGATGTATGACAGAAGGCGAATCAGAGAGTGCCATGACAGCTGTCTTAACTGTTTTGTGATTGCACCAAAATTCTCATGATTTAAATTTGATTTCCTGTCACCTCGCGTAACTACGGCTAGGTTTTTGAACGTTTCATGGCATATCAAATTAATTACAGAACTGACATTTCTGGACTTTGAGCCATGTACTCTGAACCTTGTGGCTATAAACAGAGGATCGTGCACTCATTCCTATTCACTGAGTTTATGATCTCAGAGAAAAATTATTATTTCAGAGCGAAAGGTGATATTCAGAGCTGTAGCAGTGTTCTAAAGTAATTGAAATTTCTAAGAAGGAGGTCTTAGATTTGTTTCAAATATCGATCAACCAGAGATTCAAAAGCTTGCAAACATGAGTACTGCTATGAGCATGGCGTCTACTAGTGGAGGCAGTGGAGATGATCCTAAAGGAAAACCTAGCTTCTCTGACGAATTTTTGCAAC
>MU224652.1:1328605-1344924 GCA_018584345.1 Thuja plicata | reverse complement strand
TATATATATATATGCATTTCAAATTCATGTGTAAACAATGTATACATTTATTTTGTGGTAGAGATCGATATGATAGATGTAAACAAGAGCAATTGCTAAATGTAAAAAGATTGATTAAACTGTATTGAATAGAAGAAAACCATTCAAGAAATGTCTATGCATTTCCAATTCACGTGTAATCAAAGTATACATTTCTTGTGTGATAGATATTTCAAAGAGAGATGTAAATAATATGTACACATTTAAAATTCATGTGTAAATGATGCACACATTTCTTATGTGGTAGAGATCGATATGATAGATGTAAACAAGAACAATTGTTAAATGCAAAAAAGAGTCATTAAATTGTATTGAATAGAAGTAAACCATTCAAAAATGTGTATACATTTCCAATTCATGTGTAAACAATGAATTTATTTCTTATGTGATAGAGATATCAATGAGAGATGTGAAAAATATGTCAAAATTGTCTATGTATTTCCAATTCATGTCTAATCAAAGTATACATTTCTTATGTGATAGAGATTGCAACGAGAGAAGTAAAAAGAGATGTAAAAAATGTTTATATATTTAAAATTCACGTGTAGACAAAGTATACATTTATTATGTCATAGAGATTGGTATGATAGACTAAACAAGGGAAATTGGTAAATGAAAAAAAAATTGGTTAAACTATATTGAATAGGATCAAACCATTCAAAAAATATCTATGCATTTCTAATTCATGTGTAAATAATGAATCTATTTCTTATGTGATAGAGATATCAATTAGAGATGTGAAAAATATGTCAAAACTATCTATGCATTTCCAATTCATGTCTAATCAAAGTATACATTTCTTGACTGAAAGAGATTGCAATGAGAGAAGTAAAAAGAGATGTAAAAAATGTATATGCATTTCAAATTCATGTGTAAAAAATGTATACATTTCTTATGTGGTAGAGATTGATATGATATATGTAAACAAGATCAATTTCTAAATGAACAATATTGATTAAATTGTATTGAATAGAAGCAAAGCATTCAAAAATGTCTTTACATTTCTAATTCATTTTGAAATAAAGCATTTGTTTATTTTGGGATATAGATACCAATGAGAGATGTGAAAAATATCTATGCATTTCCAATTCATGTGTAAACAATGTATACATTTCTTATATGATAAAGATTGATATAATAGATGTAAACAAGAGTAATTTACCAGTGCATGAAGATTGATTAAATTGTCTATGTCGAAAGAATGATTAAACATGAGGATGTATAATAGAAGGGTTTACAAATGTGACAAATGTCGAGGAACATGTAGTTAAAGGGCTGAAAAAGTAGCATACTTATTATAACCCCTAACTTTTAGAGGATAGAGAATATATGCATACCTTCATGGGAATAAGGTCAGTAAAGAAAGGAAACAATATGTATATATAAACATGATGGTGGGATTACCAAATGTAGAAAAGAGGATAAATTACAACTAAAGGTATGGAAAGAAAGGTGCACTTTGGAGTTTATTTCCATTGTGGGGAGAGAGATATAAACAAGAAGTAATAGATTTTGTTCCAATTTAAGGATTTTTCACTATTGTTTGCAATCAAGCATTTTATTTGGCCAATATCTTCCAACCACTACCACAACTTAGTGTTGCTTGAAAAAATCACCAATATTGGGGCTGAATACAAAGCTATAAGTATGGTTGATGCCTTGTTAAAGGATGAATATAAGTGGTTGTGGTAGTGGTTATTTCCAATATGAACATAAAAAATAAGAAATTATTTATTGCAAGAGTTTTTGATGTTGAAGTTGTCAAAAAGAAGAAGAAGGTGGATAAATCTCTTGCACTATTTAAGGAGGTCCTTGATGATCTCAGTACCACTGCATTTGACAACATAATGGAAAAAAATAAATACCTCTTGTCTGTATCTCAGTTAGAGAGTCTTAATTTACTAGATTATGGTTATTTGGTCATAGTTAAATGGATGTTCTAGTTGCCTCTTTGTAAGAGATCTACCCACTTTGGTAGAAAGTGATCTATAAAAATGTTATGTGGTATGTACATACACAATGACATGGTTGGATATAATGTATTGAACATGTTTTCTGGTCATAACTCGATGATATATATGGATATCACAGAAAATAATAGGTCTTGCATGAACATCAACAAATCATTAGAAAGACCATTTCCTTAAGATAATTGTTAAAAATACTAAACAAATTTGAATAATCATGTTACTTAAAATGGTCTTTTTCATGCATATAAAAATGCACATAGATATATGTATATAATGTACATATACCTATATACACATATGTATATCTAGAAATATATAGACACATACACATACATACATACATACATATATGTGTGTGTGTGTGTGTGTGTGTGTGTACGTATGTATATGTTAAAACAAACACAAATTTGTAGGATTTTCTATATATATAAAGGGCATAAAGGTATCCCTTAATATATAACTTTAATGTTCTATAAATTTGTTGGAGCTTGTCCTGTACATTGGAAAATTGTGCCCATCTTGACTGAATCATCCTATTATATGTAGATATCATTATAAAATAGGCTACTTGATGATATTATATTATGGAGCATTAAATTTAGGGTGTGCACAAATAGGGCCCCCACTCGTAAAAGTTGAATTATACATATACACATATAGACACACACACACACACACACACACACACACACACACACACACACACACACAAATCATGAGAATGTATAATAGTGAGGGTTTACAACTTTATGTAGAAGGGTACACACACATAATGGGGATCATGTGAAAGGTCTATTTTCTTCACTTCATAAGATACATTGGAATGCAAAACCACCTCAAGACACGTATGACCAACACCTCTTGAGAGGTGCTAATGCAATATCTCTGTTTGAGGGGTTTTGATTATTTTTTTGCTTATGACTTGAGAAAGAGAGGAAATATATTGATAGGAAATATAAAAAGGGGGAGGGAGAAGGATTTGAATGCACCTAGAATAGAATAAAAAAAGGTGAGCTTTCAGACTTGAATTCCCGATTTCTAGAGTCTTGGAATGAGATGTTATCGCATTTTTGAGACCTTAAGTTTGTTAACTAACTCCCTGTCAAATTTCAGCTAAAAATAGTAGGGATAGGGTGAACATCGATGTGTACCCTAGGTATAGGGAAAAATTTGATATGTACCCAACACTTTGGGATGAAATTTTCATGAGATCTGCACCTATTCTACTACTTCCCAGAAAAGATTTGATGGCTCTGTAACATGTTCCTACACACAAAAAAAATGGGAAGAAAGATTGGGAAAATGGGTTTTCCTTGGTCAAATCCCTATATAGGAATCAACCTTGAAATTGAATTAAAATTGCATAATGAAAGATGAAATAGAGGCTACATCTGAAACATAAATCACCTTATATCTTGATGACACAATGCTTCTTTGGATGTGACAACAAATGTTGATGCAATAGATTGAACTCCGCAAAATCCCAATAGGAAACCATGAAATATAAGCCTTCTATGATGGGTGCTTTAGTTTTCCACAATTCTTGATGATGAAGAAGAAGGATTAAAGACTTGCATACTTGATTGAAGAAGAGATCTTGAACTCCAATTTTGCTTGATTGTTCATGAGTGCTTGAAATATTGATAGTGAATGCTTGCACTTGATAATGGATTCCAAAATGAGGAGAGATAGGGGGTTTATATTCTAAATGCATCATTTTGGGGGTTAAATCCCAGGCATGACGACCATAGAAAATTTTATTTTGCAAAACCTTTGAGACGGGACCTTGCCTCAAATTTGGGCTCAAAACCCCAAGGACACATCGCCAATAGAAACTTGTTCCACCCTAAATAGGCCAAAATTTGGTATGGGGTTCCCAATCAGTCAATAAATGCAAGATAAGTATAAATAGCTTATTACAATGTAGGGAAAGTATTCCAAATCCATAAAAAGTCAAATGGGGCCTAGGAGATGAAATGAATTTTGTGATTGCACTCTTAGAAATTAGGGATAACCTCAAGTTTTCGATAGATTAAGTCAATATAGGTCTTATAATGATAATTGGAAGGTCCAATAAGCATTAGGAGAACATGAAATCAATGTGGGAACCTATATATACTAAAATAGGGCTAAAATGAGCACCTAATTAAGGGTGCTTATGTTTTAGGATGATACATACAGATATACACATGCACACACACACACACACACACACACACACACACACACACACACACACACACACACACACATACATATACACAAAAATGAGATGTGAAGAAGACACACATCTTGCAAAGTGAAGTACCTATTAAATAGAATAATTACAATGGAAGTTAGGGGAAGGGTCATGGAGTTAATGACAATGTAGGGAAGAGTACAGGGTGATGGAAAAATAGTTTCTCCATAGATCCTTATGATTTAAAGAAATATACACACACACTATTTGATAATGGACCACATAATTACACAAAATAAATTAAATTGATGATCAGTTGATGAATTAAATTAAATTGGTAATCAATTGATGAATTAAATTTCATTATACTTCCACTTATGAAAGAGTGTTTTTGTATTTTTGATACTAGTAATCTATCATGGATTACATCCTTAATTGAGTCCCCATGTATAATTAATGTGAGATAGGTAGGTCTTACTAATTCATTTTGAAATTAAATTTGTCCTCGCATTTAAGAAGCAGTAATGACTTATCTCGAATATTAAGGAGGGTTGGAAGGGAGTTATTTTCTATAAATTGACACCCGATGAAGAACTTTATTTCTTCTTTCCAATCGAACATCCTTCCCTCTGTAATTGTTTTTCTTAAATTGTCACGAATTCTCCTATTCAGCTAGTGTGTGATAAGAAAGAAGTGACTTTTATTGGTCCAATTTTGAATAAGAGGTTGAAAGCAATAATGAATTGCACTCATGGGTATGTTTTTCATGTAGTGAGAAGGATACTTGGTGGGCAGTTTCTACATAGTGACCACCAATATCATGTGAAAACATATATTATTACAGTTATTTTGGAAACCATTTTGGTTTTAAGGGAGCCAAAGGTGGATACCAAGTTGTGAAAGTCCCTATTTAAGGAGAATTTTTTGGGAGAATTGGATGTGGTGGTTGCTAATGTGGACAAGAACATAAAATTCCATACCTGAGTGACTACTTCAAGCTTGGTAGAGATATTAGAAAATGGCCAATGCTCATGGTCTAAAATTATACATCTTTTGACCTGAGAATTCCTTTGATACTATGGAGTGTGGAATATTTGCAAAATTATCTTCTTTTTTTAAAATTGAAATATGGAAACAATTAGTAGGAAACCTACAAAAGAGAAGAGAGTTTGGAAAGAAAAGAAGACAACCGTGAAGTGAATTAGGCAACAATGATTCATGAAGAGGTGGTGAAGGACACAACAACAATGACTCCAAGGCTAAGTGACAGTGGTACAAGTTGATGATGGTGGTGGTATTTTTTTAAGTCTCTATTTTTTTTGTTGACTTTAATATAATTCGGTTGTATGGAATAGGATCTTGAGAACATTAAGCTAGTAAAACGTAGAATTTTAATTTTTTGTATCTGCCAATTTTGATGGCATGTGAAGCCAATTTTGAAGTGTCATAATCATTAATATAAATCCTCCTTTTCTAATTAATGTATGTCACACCCTGCTAAATAACCTTCAAAAGGAAAGATTAAAACATACACAATAATTTTTTTTGTACATAAACGTGAAATGTGTAACATGAGTGCAATGTCATGAGGCAAAATACAACAATATGAAATAAAAAATAATTCTATAAATGCATTACCATAAGCATTATGCATCAACAAATATTCTACAAACATAGCATAACAGGTAGTTAACCATCATACCTAATGTATTTATCAAGAAAGGAAGATAGTATCACTCTCAAGGGTTCTGAAACATACTATAAGCCACTTTGTTACCATGGTCTCTCTCTTATGAGGTGTCTGACATGAAATAGGAGGACTATCCATGAGCCTCACCACGCTTCCATTATACCACTCTGATCCAATAGATTGTGATCATCCTATCTAGGAGGACTATCCATGAGCCTCACCATGCTTCCATTATACCTCAAAGGCTAACTCTTTCGGATCCTGCTAGACAATGTGAAAAATAAGAACTCCACTTGAAGAAAACCTTATACAAGACCAAATAATGAATGTGACTATATTGAAGTGATCATAGAGGCATTGGGTATCAAATAAATAGATTATCTTTTACATGGACCTAGTGGAACATATCTTTGTCAAAAATGAACAGGTCTACATGTTTATGTGCACAGGAACAATGAATATAGGTGCAGGATTATAGAGTATGTATGAATAGAATTATATAAAACATATGCATGAAAAACTTAGAAAAATTTATAGCAGAATTGTGTTAGGAATAAAAGTCCACAAGAACAACTGAGGGGGGGTGAATCAGTTGTGAGACAAATTATTAAACATTAAAATTATAAATAGAAAATTCAATTCAAATGATAACACAGTAAATGCCAACACAATAACACAATCCTTTGTTGTCGAGGAAACCCTATTAAGGGAAAACCCCAGTGGGAATTAGCACCCACAAATGATGTAGTGAGAGTATAGTATCCATGTTAAAATATTTAGCCCAGGCACACTGCCCAAAGAAGATTAAAGATACCCTCAAGGATTTACAATATGAACAAGTGTATATAAGAAATATACAATCCAGTGAACTATCTGATAGCAATTGTCTTTTCTTGGTCAGTTCCAATGAAGTACTATAATCACAAACTCTACTCTACATCCAACATCCAATCAAGCTTCACAGCTTCCACACTACTCTATCTTTTCAATTACCTTCTCATCATTCCACTATCACATATTTTCAAAAGAAATGATCTCTCATATATACCCAATTACAATAATTGATTAGGTCGGCCAATTAAGATTTCCCAATATACAAATAATTATGTAACTCCTTGCTAAGATACACAAGGTACCTAAAACAAGTAAACATCAATTACAATACATCAGATATAATCCAAGATCCATAATCCACACTCACAATCCATAATGCACGCTACATCTTTGAAGTCGGCCCCAAATAGGTCTCCTCCAGAATACACACTACATATGAGATCACCAACAATCACACAACTTGCGATAAAAAAAAACATTCCTCAATATGCCGTCTGTCATCTATTAAGCTTGCATAACCTGAATCATCATCGCATGTAAGATATCCCCAAGACACAAAAACTTGCTATGTCGAGCATCATTGTCACATTCCAGAAACCAGTCTTCACTAAAACATCTATAACATATTCAACACAAAATATTAAGCTAAGTGACCTTAGCAATAAGGTCATCACACATCCTTCTTCATATCCTCATCTTCACTCATTCTGATTCATCTGCATAGTGTCTGTACAGTTCTATCATTCATCATACAATAGTAATAACCAGTCTATTCACTCCACAAAAACATATGTTGACATCAGTGACAAAAAATGAATGCCAACAACATCACTAGTACCCAATTTTGATATCATCCAACAATCTCCCCCTTTGGCATTGATGGCAACATATGGGAAAATCCATCAACCCAAAAGTATTCTCTCTCAATACAATCTTCTCAATATCCTCAACACAATTCTCCCTAAAGTGGTATGTATTTTCACATAGAATCTTTCCCCCTTTGGCAACAATGGAAAAGGGTGCCATAACTTATCTTTAATCTTCTGTAAGGTGTAGCTTTTTCAAATCTTCATGTCTGACAGTCAGGTGCAAAATCACCCAAATGTGCTCTATAGTATTCCTCCAATCACTCCTCCTGAGGAGTAGATCCATACATCAAGTCTAAAAAATGATATAGCTTTGAAAGCCACTAGATTGATGCATGCCTACATCAATTAATTACCACAAGGAGGGGCTCTCACCCCGAGCATGCTTCTAAAATACTCAAAAGCATCTTTTGGCAAAGGTTTTGAAAATATATATGCTATATGTTCCTTTGTGCTAATATAGTCTAGTCTAATCTCTTTATTAGCTACCTTATCTCTCAAGAAATTATTCTCAATAGAAATATGTTTAGTCTTTGAATGAATTACAAGATTCTTTGACATATTCACTATGCTAGTGTTATCACAATGGATAACCACTGGCTCTTAAAAAATTATGTCAATTTCCTTTAGCATTTGTTTCATCCAAACAAATTTTGTACTGTTTATAACAACAACAACATACTTGAATTCAACAGTAGACTGAGAAATACAGTCTTGCTTCTTACTTAACCATGAAACCAACCTTTTTCCAAGAAAAAATGCTCCACCACTTGTACTCTTTCTATCATCCACATTACGTTCCCAATCAACATTAGTATAAGCCTGTAAAATAAAGTCATCTGATTTTTCATACCATAATCCATACTCTGTTGCTCCTTTCAAGTATCTGAAAATTCTTTTCACAGCTACAAGGTGTGTCTCTTTAGGATCTGCTTGATATCTTTCAACAATTCCAACTGCATTGGAAATATTTGGTCTTGTGTGAGTTAGATATTGTATACCTACAATCATAGATATGTACTTTGTCTGAAAAACCCTCTAAGTTTCATCATTACTAGTAATTTTATAACCAGTCACCATGGGTGTTCCAACAGATTTACAATCTTCCATTCCAAACTTCTTCAACATTTCCTTAAGGTACTTGGTCTGAGATATAAAAATACCATTCTTATTTTGATTAATTTGCAAACCAAGAAAAAATTTCTTCTCACCAATAATTGACATTTCAAATTCATCTTCCATTTCTTTAGAGAAATTTTTACTCATTTTATCATTGCCTCCAAAAATGATATCAGCAAAAAAAACTTCTATGATTAAGATTCCATCTTCACCAATTCTTAAATATAAATTACTGTATGCATTACCTTTTTTGAAACCAAGACAAAGTAGATACATGTTTAGTCTTGCATACCATGCTCTCGATGCTTGTTTCAGTCCATACAATGCTTTCTTCAACTTACAAACCATGTCTTCATCTTCTGTCAAAGGAAATCCATCAGGTTTCTCTATGTATACTTCTTCCAAATCTCCATTTAAGAATGCAGATTTCACATCCATCTGATATACTTTAAAGTCTTTATGTGCAACATAAGCAAGAAATAATCTCACAGCTTCCAATCTAGCAACAGGAGAAAATGTTTCTTCAAATTCTATGCCTTCTTGTGGCAATTAGCCTTTACAAACCACTCTAGCCTTATTTCTTACCACAGTTCCTTCCTCATCCATTTTGTTTCTAAAAACCCATTTAGTTTCTATCACATTTTTTTTTTAGGTCTTGGAACCGATTCCCAAGTATTGTTTTTATTTATCTGTTCTAGTTCTTCCTACATAGCTTTAGTCCAAGATTCATCTCTACATGATTCATTAGTAGTTTTCGGTTCAAATTGAGAAATCAAACAAATTTCATCTCTTACTTTAGATCTTGTCATCATTCCTTTACTTGCATTACCAGTGATTTTATTTTTAGGATGGTTTTTATTAATGTACCTCGGAGTCTTAGGAGTCTCAGTAAGCTCAATTGATTCATCTTCAATCTCCAAAGGTTCCACGGGATCAGTAGTGACCTCTTTTATCTCTGTAATATGTCCATAGTCATACATTCTTTATTGAATCTGAAACTTTTCATCTATCCTCACATTAGCACTGTCAATCAACTTCCTCAATCTTAGATTGAAACATTTATATGCTTTTCTCTTAGTAGAATAACCAAGGAAGATACCTTCATCAGTTCTAGCATCAAAGTTCCATATCTCATCATCTCTTTTGATATAGAATTTATTTCCAAATATTCTAAAATATTTTACAGTAGGAGTATGATCAAACCATAATTCATAAGGAGTCTTACTTGTACCTTCTCTGATATGAATTTCAATCAAGGTGTATACTGCAGTACCAATAGATTCTCTCCAATGAACATGTGATACATTTCCTTCTAGTAGCATAGTTCTGGTAGCATCTAATATTGTTCTATTCCTTCACTCTGCTATCCCATTCTATTTTGGTTTCCTAGTAGCATATGTCTATCTGGATATTCCATGCTCTTCACATTAGGTATTAAATAAGTCTGAAATAAAATCACCACCTATATCTTATCATAAACATTTTATCTTCAAACCTGATTCATTCTCAACTTTTTCTTTGAATATCTTGAATTTTTCAAATGCCTCAGACTTCTCTCTTAAATATGTAACCCACAACATTCTAGAAAATTCATCAACAAAAAGTATAAAATACCTTTCACCATAATAAGATCTTGCTCTTGTAGGACCACACAGAATTGTATGTACCAGATCCAACTTCCATTTTGCTGAATAAGATTTTCTTTTAAAACTACTTCTAGTCTGCTTCCCCATAACACACTATCTACACATAGTGTTAGATGGTTTCACAATCTTAGGTAGATCTCTTACTGCATTATTCATACTTGCCTTCACAATATTATCAAAGTTAACATGACAAAATCTTCTGTGCCATAACTAACTATCATCAACCTTCACAATAAAACAAGAAGCCTCAGATGTATTCAATTAAAATACATTACCTCTAGATTTAGTACCAGATGCGATCAAGTCTCCCGATTTACTTCTAATAGAACATTTCCCATCGATGAATTTCAATTGATAACCTTTATCCACTACTTTTCCAACACTCAACAGATTATTCTTAAGTCCATCAACAAGCAGTACATTGTTAGTATTAGTTTTTCCATCCACAAAAATAGATTTGACTCCAATGATAAGCTTAGGAGTATTTTCACCAAATCTAACAACACTACCATCATATCTTTTTAGGCTAAAAAATAAGTTTTTATCTCTAGTCATATGATGTGAACAACCACTATCTATAACCCAATCATATTTCTTTTCAACACGAGATACTAAGGTTTTTTCTTCATGTATAGGTTCATCATCTTTAATAGAAATAAATCCAATTTCATCATAATCAATAGCATCATCATCAGAAACGCCTTCACTAGCATAATAACATTCCTTTTCTTTAGAATAATTTGATTTGTAGAAATTAGGTTTATGTTTTGGAACCCTTGTAGGACATCGAGATGCAAAATGACCAATCTTGTTACATGAAAAACATTTCAAAGGTAACTTGCCTTCAAATTTACCCTTACCTCTCTTTTCTCTTCTAGGGATCAGGGCTACCACTTCATCTAGCTTTCTTTCTTTCTCCTATATCTATTCCTATTCATCAGCATAGTATCCAAGTTCTTCTCTCAAGTCACTATTGTTGTTGCTCACAATTCCAAATAAGGTCTTTTTGTTTTTATGCACAGTCTCCTTGAATGCTTACTCAACTTTAGGTAAAGAATCTCCCAGTTCTTCTACCTCAAAAGTAGTTAGCTTTCCAATCAACATCTCTCTATTGAATTTTGGTGTCAAAGGTATAATATCCTCAATAGCTTGTATTTTAGTTATGTATACAGGTGTCAGAGATCTTAGAATATTCATAGTCACTTCTTCCTCACTGTAAGTACCTCCAGAGTTTATGATTCCAGTAACCACTTTAGTAATTCTTTGTGCATATGCTCTAATGTTCTTGTCATATTTCATTTTTAATGATTCCATCTTTGTCATCCAATTTTGTAGCTTCGCCTATTTTGTAAACTTATCTCCTTCATACAATGCTTCCAATCTTGTCCAAATTTCATGTGCAAATTCTAAATATTTTACTTCTGTGAATTCACCTTCAAAAAGTGCACTGATCAATGATTCCCTTGTGACTGTATTACATGAAAATAATTCTTTTCATCTTCAGTAGATTTATCCAATTCATCCCCAGTATTTATATTTTCCTTTCTCTTTGTGATCATCTAGTATTCGATTCCCAAATATAGCAAATGTGTTCTCATCTTGTTCTTCCAACTGTCAAAGTTTTCAAGAACATATTTTGGACTATCCTTCCTATAGTAAGTCATCTTTAGGATCACCTCAAACTGTTAATCTTTCTCTCTAAGGACCAGTAGCTCTGATACCAATTGTTAGGAATAACAATCCACAAGCACAACTGAGAGGGGGGTGAATTAGTTGTGAGATAGATTATTAAACATTAAACTTATAAATAGAAACTTAAAATCAAATGATAACACAATAAATGCCAACACAATAACACAATCCTTTATTGTTGAGGAAACCCTTTTAAAGGTATAACCCCAGTGGGAATTAGTACCCACAAATGATGTACTGAGAGTATATTATCCCTGTTAAAAGATTTAGCCCTATTAGGATCTTATTACAACATTACAATACATAGTCCTTGTTAAAGAAAAAAGCCTATTAGGAGTCAAGAGTAACTGTGGGATCACTTCCCAAAGAAGTTTAAAGCCACCCTCAATGATTTACAATCTGAACAAGTGTATACAATAAATATACAATCCACTAAACTGTCTGATAGCAACTGTCTTTTCTTGGTCAGTTCCAATGAAGTACTATAATCACAAACTCTGTTCTACGTCCAACAACCAATCAAGCTTCACAACTTCCACACTTCTCTATCTTTTAAATTAACTTCTAATCATTCCACTATCACATCTTTTCAAAATAAAATATCTCTCATATATACACTATTACAATAATTGATTAGGTCAGCCAATTAAGCTTTCCCAATATACAAATAATTATTTAACTCCTTGCTAAGATACACAAGGTACCTAAAAAAAGTAAACATCAATTACAATACATCATATATAATCCAAGATCCACAATCCACACTCACAATCCATAATACACGCTACATCTCTGAAGTTAGCCCCAAATAGGTCTCCTTCAGAATACATGCCACAGCTGACGTCACCAACAATCACACGACTTGCAATCAACAACAAACATTCCTCAATATGCCTTCTTCATCTCTTAAGATCGCGTAACCTGAATCATCATCGCCTGTAAGATATCCCCAAAACACAAAGACTCGCTCTATCATGCATCACTGTCATAGTCCAGAAACCAGTCTTCACTAAAAAAATTGTAAGATATTTTATATGCAATATTAACCCAAGAGACCTTAGGAATATGGTCATCAAACATGCTTCTCCATATCTTCATCTTCACTTATTCTGATTCATCCGTATAGTGTTTGTACACGTATGTCAGTCATCATACAACAATAATAACCAGTCTGTTCACTCCACGGAAACATATGTTGACATCAGTGAAAAAACATGAATTCCAACAACATCAATAGTACCCAATTTTGATATCATACATCCTTTGACTTAAGAATTCCTTTGATACTAAGGAGTGTGGAGTATCTGCAAAATTATCTTTGTTTGAAATTGAAATATGGAAACAATTAGTAGGAAAACTACAAAAGAGAAGAGAGTTTGGAAAGAAAAGAAGACAATCGTGAAGTGAATTGGGGAACAATGATTCATGAAGAGGTGGCAAAGGATGCAACAACAATGGCTCCAAGGCTAAGTGATAGTGGTACAAGTTGATGATGGTGGTGGTAGTTGTTTAAGTCTCTATTTTCTTGTTGATTTTAATACAATTTGGTTGTATAGAATATGATTATGAGAACATTAAGCTAGTAAAATGTAGAATTTTCCTTTTTTGTATCTGCCAATTTTGATGGCATGTGAAGCCAATTTTGAAGTGTCGTAATCATCAATGTAAATCCTCCTTTTCTAATTAATATATGTCACACCCTGCTAAAGAACCCTCAGAAGGAAAGATTAAAACATACACAATAAATTTTTTCGTACATACACGCACAATATTAGTAACATGAGTGCAATGTCATGAGGTGAAATACAAAAATATGAAATCAAAATTAATTCCATGAATGCATTACCATAAGCATTATGCATCACTCTCAAGGGTTCCAGGACATACTATAAGCCACTTTTTTATCATGGTCTCACTCTTATGAGGTATCCGACATGAAATAGGAAGACTATCGATGAGCCTCACCATGCTTCTATTATACCACTCTGGTCCAACAGATTGTGATCATCAACCTCAAAGGCTGGCTCTTTCGGATCTTGCTAGACAAGGTGAAAAATAAGAATTCCACTCGAAGAACACCTTATACAAGACCAAATAATGAATATGAATATATTGAAGTATCATAGAGGTATTGGGTATCATAGAAATAGATTATATTTTACATGGACCTAGTGGAACATATCTTTGTAAAAAATGCACAGGTCTACATGTTTATGTGTGCAGGAACAATGAGTATAGGTGCAGGATTATAAAGCATGTATGCATAGATTACATAAAACATATGCACAAAAAAATTAGACAAATTTGTAGCAGAATTGTGCATATGTGCAAGACTGCAAAAACACTAGTGCAGGAGGAGTTTGGGATCAATTGCAACTTGAGATCAAATGCAAATACCAATAAATGAGAATGACATACTAATTACAATAATACATTCAACAATGTCATAATGCCATGAAGAAATTATATTGTGGTCATGTACATTCAAGAAGATAAATATATAGTTATTCCATCAACATTTAATCATAAAATCACAATGATTCAAGTATAAAAATATATCTCTTAAGAAAAGTGCCAAGGACACACCATGAAATAGTCTCATAAAGTCCCGAGGAAAGGAGTGTATGTTGACACCTAAAATTTCTCTTAGGTGTAACAACCTATGGGAAGCTTCACTGAATGGGGGACCTAGTGTTTTTTCATTGAGAAACCTCTAAGGTTTTAGAAGTTGGATCTTCATTTCATGTTGAGGGAAAAAGGGAAAGAAGTATGCTAAAATTACTAAGGAGATGCGCCAAAATTTAGAATACTTTAAACAACCCAATTCATAGGCTATTCTAAAATATGGAATACCAAGGAAAAAACTGAAATTAGTATGAACGTGAAACAATCATAATTCTAGGAACAACTATTCAGACATAAAGAAAATGCATATAATGACTCATTAAAAAATAGAGAAACTGATAGAATAATCTAATCACTAGAAATAAACATTACTGAAGTCAATAATGACATATAACATATTCATGAGACAAAAGAATCAATAGAAATGCCAAAGGGTTGATTAGCATGATTGATATCTTGATAATTCAAAAGCACACTACAATTTTAAGGCTTGAAAAATAGTTTTCCCGAAAAGTAAAAGTCCTCTTTCCCTTAAAAAATATAGCCATGTCTATTAGCTGAGAGAATAACCATGATTACATTCAACAAAAAAATAGTTTAGAAACTATAGTTTGTGGAAAGCTACGCTAAATAGAGGAAATGAAACCTCCATTGATGGTCTAGAAATGAGACAAATAGCTCTGAATATGTTAGCAGAATCAAATATTAATTATTATGTTCAATAACCACCTCCCCCAATAATCATCACAGTAGTTTCACTAAAAACTATTCCCAATCTGAGAACAAATCGAGCTCATAGACATAGAATGTGTGGAGGCATTCGGTTGCGAACAAAAGGATGTGTGGAAAACTGGTGTTGAAACTCCTCAGAACCAAAAAATTTAAAACCAAAAACTCATGCGGGGTCAATGTGTGTATCTCCTTTAGAGAATGTGAGGCCCACCATGGAAAAGAAACTTGAGTGCAAAAGAAGTGACATGTAACACATTGGCACTGAAACTAGCTCTCTGCAAAAAAAGACCTCCTCAAAATCCTGCAAGACTTCCACATGTATGACTTAGGATAATCCTAGGCTCAAAAATGAAAATGTATGATATGAGTGCTTGAATGAAATATGACCTCAGACAAGACCTTCAACAAACAAGAAAAAGAAAGACACTTCAGAACAATGTTGTGTTGACAGATGGTGACATGCACACTGCTCCTGCAAAATAAAAATTGCTAAGGAGGAAACAAAAAGATAAGGAAAAAACATTAGCAAAATTAGGTGAAAATTTGGTTCATAGTCTCATGAATCCTAGGGGAATCCTTCCTATGGGATTAGAACCATTATTTCTAGATTCAAAAGTGGCATCCTATCAACCAACATTTAGAAGATCATCCATGACCTTTTGCAATGGTTGCCAATCGTCTTTTGTTGGTAAAGACCAAACCTTTAAGCAATCAAATTTTTGATCCAAAATGATCAACTCCTGGAAAGACATGTGACCAAGGTCACCAAAATTAAACTCTAGAAGGGTCTATAGCCAAACCACTGTATAGAACATTCTTCAAAAAATGTCTTCCTCTGAAGTTGCGTGGAGCATTTGCATGTCAAACTTGTTAGTAATAACTAAGAGAGGGGGGGGGGGGGGGGGGGGAATCAGTGGCCTCAAAAAC
>MU224652.1:1268411-1293183 GCA_018584345.1 Thuja plicata | reverse complement strand
TGTAATAGCATTCATAGCTTCATTTCATAGCTTAGTTTCCTTTTATGCAATAGAATAATCTCACATAGTCTAAATAGGAAGGCTTGGTAACACTTATTCTTTCCTTTCATAGATTAGTTGCATTGTATTTTCATTTTCATAGACTAGTTTGCATTATCATGTAGATTTGCATTGCATACATTTTTGATTCTTAAGGATATTGGCATTCTTGCCCTTGTCTCCATTGAATCTCTTGTATGGTTTATTGGCAAGGTCATGAATTTATAGCTCTAGCTGAGAGCAATTTTACAAATCTTGCAACTCCATGCATAGAGAGCTATGGATCGATTTGTGAGGGCTCATTCTTGAGTTTCCTTGAATGTAAGGATTCATAGAAGTACACTATTTTGTGTGTACATAGAAGTACACTATTTTGCATGTAAGGAACAAGTTGAAGTTGCCAAATACCGAAGGGCCAGCTTAAAAGAGATAGATGAGGATGGCATTTCCTGCCTCCTCCAGGCCTTCAACGATAATAAGCAACCTTGAGCTTTCTCCAGGGGCCGGGGAGAACTCAAGCGTTGGGCATTCTTTATTCTTTGGGGACATAATTTCCTAGATCCCAGAGTTCCAGATCCAAAATTTTGTATTCTTTCAAAGTGATCCATGTCACGGTCCCCGAGGCCGACCGGTCACTTTCAGAAGTGGTTAATAAAAGCTGTCAGAGGGTGGTTGGCTACATCAAGGGAGCGTCGACTTAACAGTTGGTTTTCTGACAGGATGGTCTTCTCAAGGCATCGCTAAAAGGTACACCTGGCACATTGAAGACAGGGCACCGCATTTCCCATTTATGAGGCATGTAGCCTCAGTCCCCGGGGGACCTACTTCCTTCTTTCTGCTTTTTGGCTCTCTTCTCGAGGCTGATTCTTCCGTTGTATATTCTTGTCTTATTCTTCTAACATGATAGACCTATTTCATCTCCAGGTCTTTTGTAGGGTGGCGCAGGTAGTACCGGCCCCCAGAAATTATATTTTATTGAAACATGATGTAAAATAAGGTTAGGGTTAGAAGGATTTGTATAAATAGCCAAACTGACTCATTTTTAAGGGATGACAAAATTGATAATTTTATTGTCCATAGCAATAGCAAACTGATTCATCATTTTAGGTTGCAGAGCTCAATGCTCCATTATTTTGTTTCAATAGTTAAACGCTCCCCTGGAGCCACCATTGTATCACGCACTAGTGCTTGCTGGAAGGAACATTAATAAAGAAGAAAGAATTATTGGCAATGATATTGTTGGCATTCCTGCTTATGAGTTAATGGTATTTCATGTTTTAATGTTCTTTATGTCTTTTACTTTGATATGTTAAAGTAGATTAACGACCTATTTACTCCCGCTACTGATAAAATGCTAGCTGATGGTTATGTATTTCTTTGGTATTTAGTATAGTCTATCAGAGTATTATTGATGTTCCAGACATTTAAGCATGACTATAGTTAGATGAAATGTTTCTAACCCTGCAGGATCTTTTTCATTTTATTTGCTAAGTGTAGAATGCTAGGGGAAACCTTACTATATTGAATCTCTAGAGGTTTTGAGTTGAAGGAACCAGCTATCCCCCTCGAAAATAGTCACTTCTCCCAACCAAGCCCCACACTGTCGTGACCTGACACCCAAGTGCTTGAAGGCCCAGGGAGCATAATTTCCCTGGACAACCTTTGCAGGCAGAGTTGGCCGGTATCCGTAGAACTCGGTGACAACTTATGACTATTGGCGGACCCGGTCAAGAAAACCCCATCAACAGAAACTGACACTAGAAAGAGGGCATGAACCCATCCCCCTCCTAAGATTCTAATTTTACACCTCCCGAGGGTTCCCCGAGTTATAGTTTTAAGAGGCAAACCTTCAGCGGGATTGGATCTTTCTCCCCAGTGAAATTTGAAAGAGTCCTTAGGTCTGCCCTGAATCCTGAAAAGTTTATCAAACTGGAGCCTCCCTCTCGAAAGAAATAGACCTCAAAAATCATACCAGCCACTATTGTCTGGGGGTCTAGCATACCTCAGAATACCCAAACTCCTCGGACGATCCCGGGAACCAATACCCGTACTACCCAACATATAGTTCCCCCAATGGCCGCGTATTTTAGAAACACCGGGTCCCTAATGGGAACTTTTCTGGGCATAATCAACGACTTACCCTCTCACCCAGAGAAGATTTGCCCACGATATGAGCACTTAGGCTCACAGACCGTTGAAAAACACTTACAGGCATACAAAGATGCCATGAATCGACACCGGATCCAACATGAAGATGTTGTGACTTGAATATTTCCCTTGTCTTTAGGGCAAGGTGAGTTGAACTAGTATCTTAACCTTCCTGCCAACTCCATAAACAGTTGGCAGGACATGGAAGACGCCTTCCTGGCTGCCTTTCGCATGCATGTGGACCCAGTCTTGTCCCATAGCCAGTTCATATCCATCAAGAAGGAACCCAATGAACCTCTCACAGCATTCAACCATAGGTTCTAGCGTGCCCTAAAGCGGTGCACAAACCCCTTCATTCCATCCCCGAAAGTAACCATACAGACCTACCTTAACGCAATGGACCCTTTCATTTCCAATCTCCTTTAGAGAACAACCACCTTGGGCGACCGGGACACCCTGGCAAAAGTCTATAACCTAGCCTTAGAGTTGTCCTGTGGTCTCAACAAATCCCCGGGCGGGATTGGGAAAAGTGCGCCCTTCAACATGATCCCTGGCGGAACTACATATGCCAGGGGATACAACCCCAATCTGGCAATGGGTGCCCCTTCTATGGCAATGAATCCTCCGCCACCTCTGATAGACCATCAGGCCTAGTATGTTTACCCAACCCATACCCAGATGGCACCAGGTCTGGAGGTCTTCCCTTGGAATCAGCCGCGGTAGGTACAATAGTCTCAAACACAATCGTCCAGAGTGCCCTTCTTTCAGTCGTCCGTGACTGGAGGATTGCCGCCCTCAACTCCGGCTAACACTAATGCCTTCCCAGGAAGCCAACAACAACAACAGCCATCAAATTGTGACACCAACACTCAGTTGACCTCTGAGGTTGAATCCCTCTGGCGAATGCTATCTACCTTGACTATAGACATGGGCCAACTAAAAGCAGGGTCCTACGTGCCCCAGAATTTGAATTCCCAGAGGGGAAACATTTTTTTCGGCCAACGAAATAATAATGTCAGAGGAAGAAACTTCAACAGTGGGCCTAGGCCCAATCAACAGCAATAGAATAACAACACGAACACCAAAGGGCCGCCTCCAAACCAAAACACCAACCAAAATGGTGCTGGACCATCCCATTTCACATCAGTTGCAGACTTCTAGCCCATGAGTAATTGGTGTAGATTGCATGATACAGGCTCACACAATGAGGTGAATTGTGCCACCTTGGAAAAGGTCATCATGATCTCCTAGCTAGACAGGTAGCAGTCGCATGATGCCACCCCTCCAGAGCCTCTGTCCAAGAGACAACCGACTGAACCTTCACTAGTGATACCATCTTCTTCGAAACTTTTAGGGAAGATGAAGAAGAATCTAAATTGCATGGATTCTTTGACGAATCTATCCCGCCCTTCGAGGCCAATGCCTTTACTAACCCATGAGCTCCATACAATACTCAGAGTCAGGTTGGTAAAGGACCAGCTTACACACCCACACCTCCTATCAAAGACACTCCTCCTCCCTGGAATAACACGACTGACTGACCCGCTCCTCCAAAAGGTCCTAGCTCTAACCAAGCAAAAGACCTTGCCGAGGGAGATCACCAGTTCTCGGGAGGAAGATTTGACATTACGAAGGCGTTAGAACAGACCACCACCTCCATGACCTTGATGGAGGTTTTACTGAACTGTCCCGAGCAGAAGAAGTCTCTTCTGAAGCTCTTGGAAAACCCAGAAGCTGTCAGCCGCCCACCCAAGAGTGTCTCATTCAAAGATGCTAATGCGGTTGTCTTCTGGGGGAACAATGAGGATCCTCCCTTCTTACTAGGCCTGAATATCCACGGCAAAAATATACACAACTGCTTAGTAGACTCTAGAGCTTCAGGTAATATCATGCCCTTGTCTATTTGTCAGAAGCTCAGATTCCACCCCACCCCATCTAACAGTGTAGTGATCCAACTGGAAAAGACTACTGTAAAAATGGTGGGAGAATTGAAGAACATATGGCTACAACTTATCTAGGACCCCAGGATAGCCAGTATAATTGACATCCAAGTGGTGGACATCCCAGAAACTTACGGGATGTTATTAAGCCAGAATTGGTCTAAGTCCCTGAATGGATAATTTTTGACCGACTTCACCCACTTATGGCTTCCGTGGGAAGGAGAATCAAATAAGATTCAGGTCAAAAGTGAACCCTGGATGAAACAGGCCCTTACCAAGGTTGGGAGGTTCAATGAGGTCTTTTTCTCTAAGACTTCTCTGGGGGTGTACCAACCCTTTGAGATTTTAACATTCAATTTCATCCCCGGAGAGGATCCCGTCGTGTTGTAGAGAGCCCAAGACCTAGAAGAAAATGTGAGAGTTGAGGTTAGCTCTCAAGGTACCGCAGCAACCCTCACCACACTCCTATCTAGCACTTGGTGCCGAGTACACTACCAAAAACATTCAGAACTTGAGTGTGGGCCATGTCTCTCGATCGCTAACCGGCACCTCAATACCTTCCAGAATAGACAACATGAGGCTGATTCCCCGGGGCCCAGTGTTCATAAGGGATGCACTCCTTTGGTGCCATCTCCCCGGGAATCCCAAATCCAAACACCTCTGGAGGTAAATTCTACTTTCACGCTGGTAGTCCTGGAAGGAATCCCTAAGTCTCCCAACAATAATCCAAAGAAGACTACTCTACCCCAGCCCCAGATTACAAACAATGACTTATGGACCCTGAAGTTTGATGGGTCCCGATCCAAACAAGGCTGTGGGGCTAGGGTAGAATTGATCAACCCACGAGGGAAGTCCTTCCTCGCGTCCTACAGACTGTAGTTTAACTGTACAAATAATGTCACAGAGTATGAGGCTTTGGTCCTTGGACTCTTATTTGCGCTAAGGAAAGGTATCACCCGCCTTCGGGCTCTGGGTGATTCAGAGTTGATTGTCAAACAAGTCCAGAGTCAATACACATGTCACGACAAAAGGTTGGCCGCATACCACAACTGGGCTTGGAGGCTTATTGAGGATTTTGATGCCTTCGGCATTGACCTCATTCCCCGGTGACAAAACTATGTTCTAGATGCCCTTGCCATTTCTGCTAGCACACTTGAGCCAATGGCCAGCTCGCGACTACGGAGATTCTTAGTTGAGATGGTCCCCACCCCGTCCATCCCAGATAATGTCACCCAATTTCAGGTTTTTGAAGACGATCAACATATCCTAGCCTTCATGGTGAATGTTGGCATTTTTGAAGACCAGATAGTAGAGGACCGAGACCATGACGATACTGGGCAGGGTGATGAAGACGATGGCATCATGGACTTACCCACTAACACCATCCCAAAGGGGATGGTTGCGCTGGAATGAATCTTCGACTCGGACCCTCGAGCCCGTGAGAAGGTGTCATCCTCCTCGGAGGGAGGAAAGTTTGAAAAAGTTAACATCGGCCAGCCCGGTGAAGAAAAGATCATTCATATTGGTACCTCCTGCTCCCCTGGGGAAAAGGAGAAGATTCTCGCAGTTCTCTGAGAATACATCGACATAATTGCCTGGGATTATGAAGACTTGAAAATATATGATACATCCATCATGACCCATACTATTCCCCTAAAACCTGATGCTAAGCCCTTTTGGTAGAAGCAAAGACCGGTCAACCCCCTGATAGAGCCTCTGATTCGTCAGGAGGTAGAAAAGCTGCTGTCAGCCTAGATAATCTTCCTAATCTGGCACACTACGTGGGTTGCCAACCTGGTCCTTGTAAGGAAAAAGAATAGTGAGATCCGCCTTTGCATGGATTTTTGAAACTTGAATAAGGCATCTAGGAAAGACAATCACCCTCTCCCTTCACTGGATGAGGCGTTGCAGATAGTAAATGGATCTTAGATGATGTCCTTCTTGGATGGATACTCAAGATACAACCAGGTCATGGTCAAGTATGAAGACAAGGAAAAAACAACATTTACCACCAAGTGGGGAATGTTTGCATACAGGAGAATGCCCTTTGGTCTGATCAATGCAGGGGCTACATTTCAGAAGACCATGGACATTGTGTTCGAGGGCCTTGTGAATCGGTGCATAATCATCTATATGGATGATTTGACCATCTTTTCCCAGGATAGGCGTGATCATCCAGCCCACCTTGCTCAGATCTACGAAAGATGTCACCGGTATGGAATATCCCTCAACCCCAAGAAGTGCATATTCGGGGTCACCGAGGGGAAGTTGCTCAGGCATATCATCTCTGAGAAGGGTATATCCATCGACCCTGATAGAGTTGAAGCATTGCTAAATTTACAAATGCCTGGCAGCAAGAAAGAGATGCGGTCCTTCTTCAGAAAGATCAACTTCGTCCGGTGGTTCATCACGGGATTTGCAAAAATAGTCAAACCGCTCAACGAGATGATGAAGAAGGATACCAAGATTGAGTGGAGTCTTGAAGCAAAGCGGGTGTTCGCCCAGATCAAACAGACAATAACAGAAGCACCTGTCCTGGCTAGTCCAGACTATTCCCTTCCATTTTACATTTACTCTTTTGCTTCACCGCATTCTATTGCGGCAGTATTGACCCAAAAGGTTGAAGGGGAAGAATGACCAATAGCCTTCATGAGCTCCCCCTTCAAGAACGCTGAAGTCTGATATTCACCACTAGAAAAGTAGGCCTTTTCTCTTGTTTGCACCGTGAAGAAATTCTGGCATTATATTCTCCAAAGCAAGGTGCACGCCATCATTCCGAACTAGGCTGTTAAAGCCCTACTAATGCAGAGTGAATTGGGCGAGAGATGGGGGAAATAGATGGCCATCCTCCAGGAGTATGACTTAGAAATGTAGCCCATGAAGATAGTTCAGGGCCAGGGACTAAGTTGAGCAATGGCAGAAGAGACTCCCTGCATAGAATGTCAAACTTACAGAGTGGAGTCCATCACCCAAGACCCGTGGTATACCGATTTGGTATACTTGTTACTAAACAATAAATGTTCAGAGGGATTACCTCCCCACAAATGCCGCGCTCTGCAGATGAAGAGCGCTCACTTCATGATCAAAAACTCAACACTCTACCGTAGAAATTATGAGGGTGTGTACCTCCAGTGCATCGACAGAGAACAAGCTGTGAGAGTGATTAATGAATTCCACGGATAGTTTAGAACCAGGCATGGCTCAGCTGATGCCACTGCCCATCAGATCCTTCAAGATGGATATTATTGGCCCTGTATATTCAAGAACATTTACACTCATGTTAGGAAATGCCATACTTGCCAAACTGCAGCGCATCATGAGCGTAACCCAGCTATGCCTTTACAACCAGTCTATGAGGCTAGACCATTTTCCCAATGGGCATTTGACTTCATCAGGGAAATCAACCCCAAATCGTCTGCCAACCACCGATACATCCTTACTGCTACTAATTACTGCACTCGGTGGTCTGAAGCTATACCTTGCAAAAACAATATGGTAGACTTAGTTATCAAGTTCCTGGAAGAAAACATCGTCACACGGTTCGGGATGCCCTTTGCTTTGGTATGTGAAAATGGTCCAGCATTTTCTTTGGCGTAGTTACTCGAATGGACCTACAATCAAAAAATCACTCTAAAGTTCTCCAGCAACTATTATCCCTAGGGAAATGGCGTTGCTAAATCGACAAACAAAAATCTACTCGAAGTGATCAAACACCTGCTCAAACACAATCCCCGAGATTGGCACCAAAAGTTAAAATTTGCCCTCTGGGCAGATCACATTTGTGTCAAGGATGCCCTGGGAACATCCCCGTTCTATCTGGTTTATGGTCAGAACCTTGTATTCCCAGTCAACTTACAGATCCCAGTTCTACAGTTTTTGCAAGAATTTAGAAACAGGGACAACATCGTGGAGGTTTGACTCTTGAATCTGGTGCGGATGGAAGAACAACGAGACGCAGCTCTTGAACATTTCACACGTCATCAAGCAGTGGTAAAATGATGGATTGATAAAGAGCCCAATACAAGGCTTTTCATATTTTGGATCTGGTCTTGTTGTGGGACAAGGCCCGGGAGAAGAAAGGAAAGCATACCAAGTTCCAACGACTCTGGCTCGGACCATACATAATCTCAGAAATCTATGGGGCAAATACTTACCGCCTCAATACCCTGACTGGGGAGCCTGTCGCATTACCCGTTAATGGACAGTTTCTCAAGCACTACTTTGAATAGGGTAAGTTGGTCCAAAGTTGTATTATATGTAAAGCCTTCCCCTTGTAAGTATTTCTTCTGGGTGCCTCGTTGCGAGGTACCCTGTCTTGTAAATAGCCTTGTCGGCTATCCTCTGAGACAGTCCTCTTTCGTCATTTTTGTTTTTGTTTTCACTCTTCTTTCGGTTCTGGAGTTTTGTTTAGTTTGTGCAGGAATTGGAATGCTTCGCATAACTCTAGTTTCCGGTGTAATGTCTGCGGCATGGTGGACTCTAGAATCTATCTTTAGCACGGTGGAGTCAGCCTGGTCTTCGGGGTTGTTTTACGGGTTACAGTACATTTTTGAGAAATCTCCATTGGGTGTTGTCTGTGGGAGTCTGGCAATCAGTGAACACAAGTAATATAAGGAACAAGTAATCGGACACACCAAGGATAGACCAGTTGTACTAATTGGTTGACCCAGGTCTAAAAATTTAAGGAATTCTTTCTGGGTCCAGAGCTTTATCCCCTCTTCAAACATCTAAGAATAGGTGGATAGGTGAAAGAAGTACCGCCATTAAAATTAGCTAAGCTTAAGTTTAATGGTGAAAGAAGTATTTCCTTCCCAACCCATAAACAGGCAAAATAACAAAAGGGAAAAGCAGGATGAAACTCCGGTCTCCGGAGAAAGCAAGTGAATTGATGACTGGTTCGATATAATTAGTGCCTCTTCTCTACTCCTCCCAGAGGTCACCTACTTGATTTCCTTCCAAAGCAAACATGACACCACTAATGAAAGATTCTGGACCAATTCTTACGTGGTTGGATTCTCTTAGATATGTTTCTTTTTGCATGTCAGACGCTTCGGGAAGCAGCCTGTTCCAGTTTTTCTAACCATAGATTCTATAGTTCTCAAATGCGCTAAGGCATTTGTCATAGATAGTTGCCATTTTTTATACCCTGCAACCTCGTCCCTACATTTTGTGTGCAAAATGTTGGGTCCCCCTTTGTTTCTTTTTACTTGCGGCTTTGCCTTGTCTTTGTCCCTTTTGTTTTCTTTCTCTGGGGTTTTCTTCCCCGGTGTGGTGTTTTGTTCGTTTGGTTTTTGCCTCTGGGACCCCGGTCCTGGAAGTCATCCTTCGTTGGGAACCAGACTCCAGACTCCGGGATTCTTCGAAATGATGTTCTTAAGGATATCATCATGGGGAATCCCCGGGCCTGGAGTCTGGAGGTTTTTTTTGTCCAGATATTGCCGGAAGGAGAAGGATTACCTTTCTACCGTGGGTATAAATAGAAATTATCTGTCACTTTCACATTTACCATGATTACCTTCAAGCACTTAGAGCGATTTAGAGAGCGATTAACAGAGCATTTGCAAAGAGTTTATGATAATCAACGCTTAACATCTACCAGTCACTTTCTGATGATTGCGAGTGCTTCATGGTAACTCTTCCCTTTCCTCCGCCTTCTATGTTCTCAGGTTGATTTCCCTATTCCCGCCTTCCTTTCTCTTCTATTTTGTTTGGTTTCTGTTTATCTTGTTCATTTCATCGTTTCTTTGTTCGGTCTGTTTTCTGTCTTTTGGTTCTGCCGCCCGTTGGTGGGTCGGCTCTGCCAGAGGGTTGTCCGCCCTTTGTGCAGAAGTGGTTTGTCTATAAGATAGGTAGATAGCTGTATATAGCTGTATATATGTCTCTGTCTCATCTGGTTTTCCCTGTGGGTGTCATTTCACATTCTATATTTTATGTATATGCGTGTATATTTATGTATAGTCTCTATATATCTTCTCATTTCAGTGTGTATATCCATTCGACTCTTGTGTATATCCTTTTGGGTGGCTCAACAAGCTGGTCGAGTCACCTATGTTTCAGGTTTTCCGCCCACGAACTCGCCTTGGGGCAAAAAACCACCTATTTGAAACTCGGCTCTCGACCGGTTTCAAATAGGTAGTTTTCTCTCTCCTCCATGAAGCCTGTCAGAACCTCATTTATGTCCCATGTGCACAATCAATTCCAGCCAAGTGGCCTTCACTTTTTGCATGTTCAGACAGTTGGCTTCGTCGTCATCGCCATAACTTCCATTTAATACCTCCACACATGGCGCCCACGTGGGCTTGATGACTCATCTTTTACACGTCCTCACTAACGGTCACTTCTCCAGGCTTCGGGTCTCCTACCATCATCCATCTTGTGTCTTTACCAAGTGTGATAATAATCTCTAGACCCAGATGTTTAATAGAACCTAAAGTTTGTGTGATGTGTTTTGCTTTTCGGTTATCTTTGCATGAAACTAACCTTTCAAGGAAAGCAAGCATCACGGTGGTAAGAACTCCGAATCCCAGGATAATTATTTTGATAAATATGTTCTGACAGTTGCTTTTCCTTGCAGGTTCCCAGAGTTTATCTTCCAAACATGTCTGAAGCGTCTACATCTTCTCCACCCGAAAGTCCAGAGCTACCTTCCGCGACAGAAACCAGGGCAGCAGTAAAATCCAAGATGGAGAAGGCCCTAGAAAAGCTGCCCCTGACCATGAAATTTGTACAGGAAAATGTCATCGTGGGCTCAAAGATTGAGTCCAAGGTTAAGCTAATAACCGACACCAACGTTGGAATATGGCCAGAGATGCAGGCCTTGGTGAAAATAATGCACATCCAGCGACAGGGTGGAGATCAATTAGCAATCAATGTCAGGAACTCTGAAATCCTCCGGGCAGCTTGCTTCCCATGCTCCGTGCAATCTCTGGAGCTTATCCAAACACTGGCCGCCAACTATAACTCTTCTGTCCAGGTTGTAATGCTCGCGGCCGCAGAGCCCAGAGGATACCCCACTCCACTGGTGTCCCTCGACCTAGTCACATTCCAGGTGAGCCTGGGAATCCCACAATTTGATAGGGCCACAGTAGTTACAAGGACAGATGCCCTGACCCAGTTTACACAACTAGAGGATGCTGCCCGGGTATACATGAATACCCACTGGCTTAAGGCCCCAAAGAGAATGAAGATAGAGATTCCCCGCTTTGAATTCAAGGAGAGCATCCAGATGGGGATGATAGCATTAGCCCAGGTCTTTGGGCAGCCCTCCGCCTAAGAGTTTGCCAAATGGACGTACTATATCCTCCTCAGCATCTCCACCAAAGGAGAATACTTTGACTGGGCCACAATAATCTCCAACCACGTCGAGTCCCAGTTCCAACAGCATAACAGGAAGAAGAATTTCTACATGTCTTCTTACATTTTTTGGGCCCTAGCACAGCAGAGGCCCCATTCCCACGACCTACTTACTGCCGGCGTGCTCGAGATTGGCCCGGGACAAAAAGCACCGTGGGACCATTTCCCACAGGTTTAATGGGAGGCCAGCTTCCACAATTTTTGCCGGGTAAAAGACGTGTTCATTTACTACCATCTACTTACACCCACCCGGGATGCCAGATACCGCCTATCTTCTAAGGTGATGAAGTTGGTCTATAGTTATGGACACTACTATATTCAATTCCAATAGCACACCTACATTAGGGTCACCAGCTTCTCCAGGAAACCCTACTTGTTTCCCAAACATTATGGGGACAAGATCATGTTGTTGGAGTACTGTAGGCAAATGACGGAGGTACATGCCTTCTTTGCCCTCAAAAAGATCCCCAACATCCCATTCCTGATCACATGTTGGAATTACACCTGCAGTCTAGCCACCGCAAAGGAGGCAGACAATGAGCTGAAAAGTTACAACCTGCAGGAATTTTATCTGGCGCGGAAAAACTTTGATCCGCATGGCAGGATTGCAATGGCACTGCCCTGGGCTTCAGAGCCCCATCGTATACACATGGAGGACTTCTAGGCAGATTTCCAAGATGATGTGGAGGTGCGGAGCAGGCACTATGTCAGAATGACAGCCGGCATGATGCAGAAATTGAAGCTCCAAAAATTTCCAGCGGACTTCTCGGATGCTGCCCCCACTACAGATCCCCAGTACAAGGAAAAGGGGATCGATAAAAAGGCCTTCAACCAGTGAACTAGGCCACCCAGGAAGGGCCCACAATTGAAGACTTCACTTGAGAGGTGGTCGAGTGGAGCCACGCCCATTTTAAGAAGGTGTGCCCCGGGAGTACCCGCCGAGCAGCCCAGTCAGCGCCAAAGTTAACCCCACAGCTGGTACCTAAATTGACCCCGGGGGCTGGGACTTCTTCACAGGGAGTAGATAAGGGAAAAATAATAGACACGACCCCTTCTACGCAAGAAGTCCCCATCACAGAACAAATAAAATAATCCGTGGCAGCCTCCCAGCAAATCAGGGAGAAATTAATAACACGGCTGGCCACCCCACCACTCATGGCCGGACCACTGCGTCCCCCCTCCTCCCCGTCATTAGCAGCCTTAATGGTGAAGGAAACGGGGGTGGATCCCCTAGAGGCAGCGGCAATAAGAGATGTGAGTCTGCCTCTGGTTACCCAAAGAAAGAAAAAGCTTAGCAAAAAGCCCAAGGCAGAGCCGAAACCAGAGGCATCCCGACCCCAAGAAATAGAGATCCTTTCTTCCAGTTCCCTAGAACCGGAGAAGGAAACAGAGCCTGCAGAGGTCCCACCCAGTCCCCCTCCACAGGAAGAATTTGATGTGTTTGCAACCGACGAGTTCAGAAAGTTGCAAGGGGACAATACACAAATGGAGGCAGAGGTCCCAGGGGCACAACAAGAGGCTGCAGAGCAAGAAGCTGTTAGACAGGAACCTGCACAAGGACAAGAGCAGCAGATGGAAGAGAAAGAGCCAGAGCCGGAGATCATCTCTGGGGCTCAAGCGATGCAAGGTCCGGGAGTGGACCAACAAAAACAAGGTGAACAAATGGTATCCGCTGGGGGAACCGGACCTTCAGAAATAACCGTAACCCCAGCCACCACGTTCCAAGGGCCACTCCTAGGAGCAATTTTTGGATAGGTGATCACAGCGGCCCAAAATCTAAACCTCGGCCCAACACCTCCCCTACTGCCGGAAGAGGTGCCAACAGAGGAAGAGGCTCCATTAGAAGAAGAACAAGAAGAAGAAAAGAAGCTCGAAGAAGAAATCCCTGAGGAAGCCTACCAGAGTCTAGACCCAATGATAGACATGCAGGACAAGGCTGAGGAGATGGAGGTTGAGGAAAATGTCACTGCAAAAGAAGTTGAGGCAGGGAGAGGAACGGATGAGGTCCATGACACTAAGGGACAACAGCCACGGGACACTGCAGAAGAATCAGGGGAGCAAATTCTGGCAGGAAGGCCACCTCTCCCACCTCAATGGCTGATAGAGAGCAGGAAAAGGAAAGCTCAGTCCACTCCAGTGACTCCTCTCTCCTTGGCTGAAATGATGGCCCATGTCTAGGCCCCGCCAAAAGCCAAGAAAGCCCAGACAGTTCATACGCTTTGAACTGGGCCGGGCGGAGAAACAGTTGCCATTGTGGCAACACCTCCCCCAGACACCGATGAAGCAACCGCAGAGCCCAGAGACTATAATGTTGTAGAGGTATCACTAGGTAAAAGGGGAAAGTAGGTGAGGTAGATCAAGGTGAGGTAGATTTGCTGAAGGAGGTAGCAAGGGCAGTGGAAGCCCGATATGAAAAGGAAGCCCAGAGGCTCAAAGCAGAAAAAGAAAAGAATGCAAACCTTATGGGGTTGTTTACTGAGCTGGCTTGACCCATCAATGCCACTCCTCCAAATGCCTCCACCTCAGAAGATATACAACAGAGTGACATAGACTCCCTGTGAGTGATGAAGAAGAAAGCTCAGGCAGTGGATGAGTGGGTCGCCCTACAGATAGGAAACACCCGACGTTTCCTGGTTTCCACCCTCCCAGATTTATTCACAGCCCGATAGGTCATTCACCAGGGACTTAATAATCTGAGGTGGATTAAAGTTTAAAGGATAAATTTTTGAGGCCACTGATTAACCCCCCCCCCCCCCCCCCGANCCCCCCCCCCCCCTCTCAGATATTACTAACAATTCCATCCCTGAAAATCACACATTACAAGTACCAATAAAAACTAAGAGAAGGCATAAAAATCATATGTGGAAGATAAAAAGTGGGTCCTCATTGTTACGTGAAACATTTTTCCATCAGCGTCATGGATGAAAAGAGTCATGAAATGACCAAAATTTGTACGGTTTTGGTGCAAAAACAAATGCAACAGAAAAGATGGAAGGTGAAAAGTGAACTCTTGGCCCAAACGGATAAGTCGGGAAAGAATTCCCTTAGCCAAGTCTTCATCCAAATCATACCAGAAAGGCTCTCTTTGCTTGCGCAGTTTGAAAAGCATGCCCATTTGAAAAAGGCCAAACATCGAAATCATACTCAAAACCATACACAAAATTAATTATCAAGCACACATCTTGCATGTCATCATGAGTAAGCCCCTTCATTCCCAAAGGATTATTGGGAAACACATTGTTCTACGAGTCCTTGTTGAAACAAGTTTTGTAGAAGGTCTCAACGTCCCTCCTTGTGCTCGAATATGGTTCTAAGTTTTTCTGGTAAATGCTTCATTAATATGAGAGGGTAGAGGAATGAATATCATGTCACAAATATTCATAGGGATGATAATTACCTTCAACTATGACCCTTGGATGATGCCATTTTATGTCAAATTTTTCAGCACATAGCTGGATGAATTCTGAGCAATGTGGAACCCTTGGCACCATGTATTGTGGGAGGCCACATTCTGAAAGCCTGATGGCATGGGAAAGAGATTCTAGCTTCTTTCTACTTGCCAACAAAGTTGATAAGTGTCTTCCTCAAGGTTCTTGGGTTGTTTTCGTAGGTTGGGATCAAATAATTTTTCAAAAACATCCACCAGAACCGATGTATGCTTATCTGGGCCTTTGTCCCTTGACATTGTTCTTTCATAAATCAGCTTTGATGACATTGCATGACCTACATAAGATGCATCTCTAGCGTAAATATGTACATAATCATGGGATCCAATATCCTCTATAGAAGTGCTTGCTCCACCCATATTTGTTGCCCTCTCGCTCTTTATGCACCTGTAGTGTTAGAAACATTGTTAAGACTCTCTGCACATGAATTACTCTAAATCAACTTCAAATATGCGAATCTTTATCTACTAAAAATCGCTAAAACTATGCAAGGCTTTAGTGTTCAAATTATTATAATCTTAAATAGAAAGCTTCGTAATATGATTTTTATGGCTTTTAAGACATTACAATTCTTTAAGCTACGCATTGTACATGTACTCTAGTAGTTAATGCCATTAAATCCCACTCATGTGAATTTATGCATTTAAATGCGTACATGCCACCAATTGTTGCTTTCTAAAATCTCATGCCTTTTCTTGCACTGCCTCTAGCAAAAAGATGGATTTTTATTGGTAATTATGCACCAAATCAAAGATTGTATCGTAAGTGGATTATGAAAAGATGTCAACCCTGATCAACTAACTAAATGTAGGTGAACACGTGGTTGTCAATCAGAACACGCAGATGACGCCACCCATGACAAGTGTTCTTATTTGAAAATATCAAATCTTCATGATATTTTCCTTAGAAAAGATGAAAAGGAATAGGAAAAATATAGAAAAGCTACAAGCCTTGCTTTACAGGAACCGATCCTTCAAGCCTTATTGGAAAGAAAAAGACAGAAATAAAACACACCAATATTTACATATATAGTGATGAAAAGTAGAATTAATGAATATGCTTGAGATGGATCCCATTAACTAAGATTCTGAGAGGTTCACCATCCATGCTTTCAAACTCAAATGCATTGTGTTGTTTACATGTCGTGATGCAGAAAGGACCTTCCCAAAGACTATCAAACTTCATGTGTTGCCTAGGTTTATCCCCCACTCATTGTACTTCAACACCAGGTCACCTTGTTTGAAAGAGGGATCAGAGCTCTTCTCATCAAACCATTTATTCACCACGCTCTGTTTGGTGTTCATTTTGGAAACAACTTTCTCCTTTTTTTCTTGCAACTCAAACAATTCTTCTATTCTCACCTCTGCAAGAGGGTTCTCTTTGAGCTTAACAAATTTTAGCATTGCAGTGTCAAAAGTTCTACCAAAATGAGGAACACAACATCTTTTCCATATACCAGTTCATAAGGTGAGGCGTTCAATATTTTTTTTCCATGATGCAGTTGACCAAAAGAGCCTTCCACAAATGCTTGTGTCATTCACGCTTATGCTCAACCCCTATCCTTTTGATTAGGTAGATCAAATTTTTGTTGGTGGATTCCATGAGGTCATTACCTTGGGGGTAATAATTAGAGGAAATTTTTAGGAAGATTCTATTTTGGAGTGTGAATTCAGATAGCTGGGAACCCAAGAAATCTTTAGCATTATCAGAGATAATGGTTTTGGGTAGGCCAAAATGAGCATTTATTTCCTCTAAGAAATTCAAGATCTCACTTTCTGTGACGTTCTTCAATAGAGATGCTTCTATCTACCTGGTGAAGTAGTCTATGGCAGTGAGGATCCACTTGTGTCCAATGCTTGATGTTGGACTTATCATGCCTATGAAATCTAGGCCACATTGTGCAAAGGGATCATCTACGACAATCATATGCAAAGTCATGACTGAATTCTTTCTTTTCACAACATAAAACTGGCACTCATGGCATTCACGAACCAAAGCATGAGTATCATTGAAAAGAGAAGGCCAAAAGTATCCTGCATGAGTTATCTTCATAATGGTGGTTTCCACTGAGAAATGCCCTTTGACTGAACCATTGTGAAACTCACATAGGAGTTTCTTTGCATCGTTCTTTCCTACAAAATTGAGTGGGATACCATCAAAATTTATTTTGAACAAAATGCCTTCCATCAAGCGGAAGCTAAAATTTTGTAATTTGTAATATCTCCTATTGTATGTAGGAAGATGAGGAGGGTATATCCCTCTTTGCATGAGCTAATTTCTCTCAACTACCCAGCAAGTCTTGGCTAGAGATTTTTGTACGAGGACTGCTTCCTCCATTTTTGTGCTTGATGAGTATGCTTCCTGAGAAATATACTCACACAACCCCTTTCCTCAGATGACCTTGGTGGGCTTGACATCAATGTCATATTTCATGATCTTGGTGATCCAATTGGCCCTTTTCTCAATGATCTCACCCTCTATTACATAATCTCATATGTTGGGGTGTACAATGAAGACTTTCATTTTGTTGGAAGCAATCAATTGCCATGTCGTATTTTGATACTACATGCCCGAGTAGCTTCCCCTAGGGAACTACAAACACATACTTCTTTGGGTTCAAAGAAATGTCAAACTCCTTGCATTTTTGAAACACAAGTTCCAGATTATTGACTTTTTTTTGGATGAATTCGAAAACACAGTAAGGTCATCAAGATAAATCAAAATGATCTTGTTGATCATATTCTTGAAAGCGATGTCCATCGTGCATTGGAAATTTGCACAAGAATTTGACAAGACAAAAGACATATTTTTGTATGCGAATGTTCCCTACTTGGTGTTGAACATTGTCCTATATTGATCCTCTTCTTTCACAAGCACTTGTTTATAACTCAAAAACCCATCAAGGAGAGAGAAAATATTTGATCCAACAACTGACTACATAATTAATTCCATCAATGGAAAGGGGTAATGATATTTTAAAGATTCTCTTTTCAAATCACAGAATTTGATACAGAGTTGGATATCTCCATTCTTCTTTCAGACAAGAACCAAGTTGGACACCCATGTACTATGCTTTATGGGGTAAATGATATGAGAATCAACAAGCTTGGTTTATTCCTGAGACATCAGAGGCTTGATCTTGGGGTTCACGGGCCTTTTCATTTTCCAGATTGGCTTGGCTCCTTCAATCAACTCAATAGTGTGATGGAGAATCGATGGGTCATAACCTTTGAGGTCATCATATGACCACAGGATCATGCCCTTGTATTTTTCACATAGTTCTATAAGCCGGTCTCAGTCATGTTGAAGAACATTATTCCCAACCGTGAGCACTTTTCCTTCTCTGACCTCTAGGTCACTATAGTCACACTTATTAGTCGTGAAATTCATCCTATTTGTGCTAGCATCATCACAATCAAAGATGTTTTCTATAGTGATCAAACCTCTAGGAAGATTATTTCCTTTCAATTGGATAACTTGATCTTGATAAGATTCCACAATCTTAGGCTGCAATTGGTTGGAAAACTCGCTACAATGTTGAATAAAATAAGCAATATGTTGATCACTTTCAAAAACTTTCCAATTTTTATCATTATCAAGAATGATGGGCCTCACAATTACATGGACAACATGCTTATTCTCTAGAAAACTGGAAGCATGACTGAAACGGGAGCCAACAATTACTAATTTATCCACAACAATGTTCATCTTTCCGGGGGTGACTTGGATATTGAAAACATCAAATATTTCCATAAGATTTCACACTCGGTGGCAACAGGAGCACATGCGTACATGTTTGGCAACAACTATATTCCATACTTGGTGAACCATCAATTTAGAGTGTCCAAGTACTTTTAGTTGCTTGATTCCTATGCACTCTGCAAGGCTCATATCATGGATGAGTCCTTCATATTCTTCTTCATTGTTTGAACAAGGGAATTGGAAGTGGAAAGACCTCAGAGTTCTTTTTCCAGTTGGAGAAGTCAGACAAACACTCGTGTCGAAGCCTTTCTTGCATCTGCCACCGTAAAAGTGTAGGGTCTAGCGAAAAGATTTTTTAACTTCATTTTCTTTGGCCTCAACCACATCATCTTTGGTTACCCACAAAATAGCCTGATCTTCTTCATAAATCACATAGGTTCCCAGACCCATGGGCTGGTAATATGAGAACTGGATAGCATCAATATAGTCATTCCAAAATGCCTCCCATGTTTCTCCATACTCAGGGATCTCCTCATTTTCAAGAAGCTCTTCAAAATGTGTTTCTTCTTGAGGCTCAGAATTGGCCAACGCTTTGAACACCACATGTTTAGCGTGTAATGGTTCAGAGACAATTTTCAACTTGGCTCCATGATTTTTTCTAAGGATAAGATGTGACCAATCTAGGGAAAGATACCCTCCTATCCTAGCAGTAGAATCAAAGGATAGGAAAAGACCAAAAGCGATGGGAATGTCATCTACAACCACTTCTTTCAATACTATGATACTTGGACATGCATACAGAGAAAGTAAACACTTTTTGATAATCCCTACAATTCACACTTGATTACAATCAAGTTTCATGACACCTTTGTTTAGGGGTTCATATTGAAGATTTAATGCCTCAACAATTCGCTTGGGCATGATCGTGGTACTAGCATGACTGTCAATCATAGAATTATGAAATAGCTTACCATTGACAATGAGATTCAGGTAGAAGGGAGTAGGTTTGGTTTTCTCTGCCTTCATTTTTGTGCTAGGAACTCCCAAATTTACAAGAGTAGTGTGAATACTCACCTGATTAATAGGCTCCTTAGGCTAGCTTGGCACCCCTTGTATTTTGCTTGCATTGTTGTGTTCTTCAAGGTAGATCATAGATTTTCTACACCAAATAGTGCATCTCGTAGTAAGGAATTCTATCCTAGAATATTTAAGATATCCCATAAGGACACGCTCGCAAGAGCCTTCTTCAATTGATTAGCCACATTCAAGGTGGCCTGTACAATTCTCCTTGGCTCATATTTATAATTCGTTGTCTCCTTCAATTTTAGGTAGTGAGGAACAACGATGGACTCATGCATAACTTTAATTGTACTATGCTTTTCTTGATGGGTCACTTTCTCTCCCATATTTTGCCTTTTGGAGTGAAGATTATAATCTGACTGTACTTGTGGTGCCTTGGAGGTAGATGCAAAATCACTAGGGCCAAACAAGTTTACAAGCACTACCTCCTCGTCCTCCATCCAAGAGAACAATTTGTGATCAAGGAAAATATTAGTTTCTATTTCCATAGACATACTTTTCATTTGAGCAGCTAATGTAGCAGTCTCCATGTCGGGAGACGCATACATGCTAGGGTTAGCAGGAATACCTTGGGCTCTTTTCTCTACCACCTCATGTTGCAAGTTACCTCATGGGAAGTTACATAGTAGGTGATCTACATTACAAAGGAAGAACCATGCATTCTAAGTATCATCTGCCAAATTATTTTGGTCGTGGACTAGATCTTTGTTCTGACTTAGTGGAACAATCACAGAGGTGAAGGAAAAACAACCAACTCTTTATTTGGTTGGATTTGGAAAAACGTTGAGCCTCCGTAGCTCTGGTTGCTTTGATAATTAGGTTTTTCAAAATGGTAGTCTGGTAAGGAGGCTTAGATGAGGAGGATTGCTATCTCTTTAGGTTAATGAACTCATTTGAGAATGTTTGCAATAGGTTCTTCATGTTGCTAACCTCATATGCAAGTGCGGTGGGAGCATTTGTATTATTAGGCCAAGTCATTGAGGAACTAGGTTGCACAATTGGGAAGTAATAATTTGATTGGGGAATGGGTGCAACGCTTAGACTAGATTCAAATGGAAGAGGAGAAACTTGCAATTTTGGGAAGATGGGCATAATAGGTCTAGGCGGGAGTTGACCTGCATCTATAAGGCTATTACATTTTCCCTCACAAATTTGGAATAAGTATTTGATAGAGTATGTCCACCCATAGATTGAATCATTATAGATATGCTAGGGTTAAAATATTTAAGATAGAAAACACAAGCCATATTAGTAGGAGGCCATGCAGAAACAAGGATCCTATACCAACTTTTGTTGAATCGCGTGTTAAAATCCATAATGGCTTCCTGAGGATTCCTTTTAAGGGTGATCAACTGCTAGAGCAATGAGGATTTGTCTCCCTTGTCTAAAAATATCTCATTAAAAAGGTTTCCCAACTCATGTCAATTATTTATAGATTTGGTCGGAAGAGAGCGATACTAATCTTGAGCCTTCTGTTTGAAAGATATTTCCAAAAGCCTTAGAGCCACATCATTCTTTGTTATGTTGTGTACTGTATAGACCTCTACTATATCTCGCAAATGCTCTCTGGGAGTCTTGAAATATTCTCTAGAAAACTTGGGTAGAGCTTTAAGTGCTAAAGTAGGAATCTGTCTCCAGACATTAAGAGGGGTGGGAGGAACTAGAGGACTTCCATTATCCCAGGTCACAAAGTTTCTAGGATGTGTCATCTATGGTTGTTTCTGAGCTTGAACCTACCATTTAATTTATTGAGCTTGCATTTATTGACCTCTATAGCTCCCAAAAACTAATGGAGGGATAATAAAATGTGTTCTAGATGTATTTTTAGACCTAGTGGCTGGTCTATGGCTCATACAACTGCTCAAACTTTAGACTAAATTTGTCTCACTGGGCGTGCCAGAAACCAACTGTTGACACCTAAAATTTCTCTTAGTTGTAACAACCTATGCGAAGCTTCACTGAATGGGGGACCTAGTGTTTTTCACTGAGAAAACTTTGGGATTTTAGAAGCCGACTCTTCATTTCATGTTGAGGGAGAAAGGTGAAGAAGTATGCTAAAATTACTAAGGTGATGTGCCAAACTTTAGGATAATTTAAACAACCCAATGCACAAGTTATTCTAAAAGATGGAATATCAAGGCAAAACCTAAATTCAGTATGAACGTGAAATAATCACAAATCTAGGAACAAATATTCAAACATAAAAGAAAAACATATAATGACTCATTACAAAACAGAGAAGATGATAGCATAATCTACTCAGTAGTAATCACATATGCATATATTGAAGTCGATAATGACACATAAAACATTCATGAGACAGAAGAATCACTAGAAGCCCAAAGGATTGATTAACACTATTGATATATTGATAATTCAAAAGAACACTACAATTTTGAGGCTTGCAAAATATTTTTTTCCAAAAATTAAATGTCCTCTTTCTCTTACAAACTTTGGCCATATCTATTAGCTGAGAGAACACCATGATTACATTCAAAAATAAACAGTTTGGAAATTGTTGTGTGTGGCAAGATCTACTAAATAGAGGAAATGAAGCCTCCATTAATGGTGTGGAAATGCGAAAACTATCTCCTAATCCATTAGCAGAATCAGATCTTCATCATTCTATTCAATAACCACCTCACCTGATAATCATTGCAAAATTTTCACTGAAAACCATGCCCAATCTTAGAACAAATCTATCTCACATACATAGAACACATGGAGACATTTTCTTGCGAACAAAAGGATGCATGGAAAATTGGAATTGAAACTCATCTGAACCAAAAACTTTAGCTCCCAAAACTCACGCAAGGTCAACATGTGTATCGTCTTTAGAGAATGTCAGGCCCACCATGGAAAAGAAATTTGAGTGCAAAAGAAGTTACACATGACACATTGGCGTTGAAATGGCTCTCTGTAAAAAAAGGACCTCCTCAAAAGCCTGTGAGACATCCATGTGTATGACTCAGGATAATCCTAGGATCAACAAAGAAAAGGTATGATGTTAGCACTTGAATGACATGCGACACTCATACTTGACCTTCAGCGAACAAGAAAAATAAAACCACTTCAAAACAACGTTGTGTTGACAGATGGTGACACATGCACTGCTCCTGCAAAATAAAATCCTTTGAGGAGGAAAAAAAAAGCAAAGCAAAAAAAAATTAGTGGACTTAGGTGAAACCTTGGTTTACAGTATACAATCAAAAATTTGAGGAATATCAAATACATCAATCAAAGATCAAGAACACTCAATAAGGTCAATAAGAATAGTTATACACTAAGATAATAATCACGATGGCATCATTGTTCCATTGCAAGGAATACAATACTCATCACATGAGTATACATTAACCTTGAATTACATCATAAGTACATGAATGCAACAAAAGAATACCATAATGTCATAAAAAGAGTCTAAAAATAAAGTGGGACCACTGGACACATTTACTTTTGTCCCCAATGGTGGTTGATCATGCCACCCGATCACAAGGAACCCTAAGGCCCTCTCTTCCCATGCTCATAGAGATAACCATATGGCCCAAGTCGCACGAGCAAGGCAATCATATTGGGTGTGTACACACGAGAAACCATAACACAATGTATTTTTCAAGAGCATGATCACACTAAATCAAAGGTATCAGACACCCACATATGGGTGTATCACAAGAAAGGTCAAGACATAACCATCATGCAAGTTCACGAGCTCAACAACACATGCCCACTGATTCACAAGACAATCTGAGGGGTGTGTGTAGTCCAAACATGGGAGTGTCATCGCATGTCCATAAAGCCCATGCGACACAAAGAAATCCTCTTATGGAGACAAGGTACTTGATGTGTCATTAAACCTTGACACTTCTCCACTATGTCCTTTGCTAATGGGAACCCATAAGGCATATAGGAGGAATCTCAATGGCCAATACACCCAAGTCCACTATGATCGGTACATCTAGACCCACATATGCATACTTATCTTGATTACATGTTTCACCCTATTGGTTTTTATTTATGTTATCACTTGATTAAGGACTTCACAATGAGTTACCCTAGTGACCCCTTTGTGCCCCAATCCCCCCATTGAGAGACACTCCCATAATTAGCTTCACATCCACTCATGAACACACACATGAAAATTTGGTGAGGTCTCCCAAAAAATAAGTAGGCATGACATATTGTTGGCATATCCCTTGGTAATAAAATAATAGATTTCATCTATACAAAGTGACCAATGGAGTGCCAATCAAGGCCACAACAATAATCGTGCATACACTTCAAAGGTGATCACATAAAAAACTCAAGTGTCATGCAATACCATCACAAAAATACAACCAAACACATAAGTCATAACAACATGGAACCATGCTCTCACCACATGAGAATCTCACAAGATAATAAATTTCCCAACTAGGTATGCATAATCCTTTCAAGATCTTAATGCTCATTCCGAATGCATTCACCAAGCTCAATGACCATGCACTATTCTCATAAAAACACAAGAACCACCATCACATAGCTATGCATTGATTCTCAACAACAACTTTCTTTTTGGAATTACTTCTGGTATGAGCACCATTAGAGCCATATCTAGAAAAAGTATACGCAAGCTATACAAAACATCCCCAATCTCATACCAATTTAGCATGCACTCACATTAAGGCAAAGAGAAACACGGTGACAAAGAAAAAACTCCAAATCAACAATTCATTCCACACACAATTGGCAGAAGTAATCGAAAAATGATTGCATACAACTCACCAGAATGAAAACATCACCAATCCAACCTATCAACAATGAAATTATCAAGTTGATCATGGGAATATTATCATGAGATCAACAATGAAGCGAATAATAACAAGATTCCCCATTCTACTTGTAACCACCTGAATTCGGTCTGTCGCAACTATGGACCCTATTTGACCTAAGTGTGATCATACCCTCGATTTATGTCCAAACGACCCTGTTACTGCTTGGCATAATTCTTTTAATCAATTTAATGTCCTAGGTGATTTTTATCACTGATTTATATTATCTATTATAGCCATACAATTCAAATCAATT
>MU224652.1:1210348-1223172 GCA_018584345.1 Thuja plicata | reverse complement strand
CCATGAAGCAAAATTATCTTTGTTCAACTTGGGCACATCTCGTCTGTTCATCTTGTGATCTTTAGCTTAGGTCTTGAAACCTTCCTTCTAAGCACACAAGCTCTGATACCAATTTTTAGTAATAACTGAGAGGGGGATGAATCAGTGGCCTCAAAAATTAATCCTTAAATCAACCCTTAAAACTTATAACCATAAATTATGTCTCTAGTTATCTTTTGTCCTACAAGATGAATGCCTTGAAATACTTTTATCAATTTTCTACTTGTCGGATTACTTTGTAAATCTCTCTTCTGGATGATTACCGATAAGCAGTTAACTATTTACCGAAACACAGTAAATATGCAGAGTATACCGATAAATCCAGAATTGCATATGTGAAATGTAAAACGATAAATTAATGAAACATAAACACATAACACATGGATTTTTAACTTGGAAACCCTATTAGGGGAAAAACCACTGGGACCGGTACCCCAATTTTTCACTCTTCTAAAGTGAGCTCTGTTAGGAGCCAACCCTGTTAAAGGTTACAAACACACTGTTAGGTGTGACGTTGTTAGAGGATTTAAAAGATAGTTTGTCACCTAGTATCTGGCATCTAATGCTACCATCCTTGATCAAACACTCACTTGGCCTGTCAATAGGTATCGGGCATATCCAATGCTACTTTTATGATCAAAATTTTTGATACTCCTTGGGATGTATCTCAATTGTAAAAGACTTTTAAGTCCTGCTCGGTTAAGAGACTTGATGCTTCAATGGTTAAACTGAAACACTAATGATCTGTTCATACATACAACTCAATTATAGATTTTTAGATCTGTAGTAAGTCCATTACCTCTCTTATCAATATAATCAATTCTATACCTTTTCTCCACACTATTCTGCTATGTGATGTTGTCTCACTGTTCATCGGTGTCTATAGAATCTAGCTCTTTCCTTAGCTTGATTGATTAGGTCTAAATGAAGACTTTCTTCTCCTTCAGAATCTCTTTAGCATCTTCCCTCTTTTCTCTTTTTCACCCCTCACACCCATTCGTAATGAATTGGGTTTTTCTCTATATAGACATGATTTACCTTTTCTTGTCTTTCTTGTTTCTTGGCTTGATCCACAATTCTTGCCAATAGATTTAAATAAAACTCTAGTTTTATCTCAAAGAGATCTTCTTGCCAACTGGACAAATCAGCTTTAAATCAATTACTTATCTCCGGCTTTATCTGGATGATTAAAACAATGATAATTATCTGTTAAGTCTATTTATAGCTCTTGACAGCTAAGCATTTTGTCATTTTCTGAACTCTATGTTCTGTCAGTCAACACTTCAGTTAGTCATCGGTGATAACTGACTGTTCCGTCGGTGTGACTTCAGTTGTCATCAGGATCTCCGTCCTTGTCTTTTCCGTCGGGCAATACTGAAATTCTTTCTGTTGGGTTACTCTGTGCTTTGCTCGTCGAGCAACACTGTGACTTTGCTCGTCGGTAATGTTGTGCATTTCCTTGTCGGGTAACACTGTGACTTTTCTCTTTTATTTTGACTGTCGGCGTGCACTCCGTCGGTGTATATAGTCACTTAGTGAATACTTGACTTGTATGCATTACTAATAGCATAGCCTTTGATTCATCGGTTCTTTGAATTCTTTGGTAGTATTTCCATGACCATACATATTATATCAAGTTGACATCAATGACAATTCAATTCATTAACTGATTTAATGCCTTGCATGATCATCAACTTAACATCTTCAAACATTCAATTAGTTACATGTCATCAATTCAAATATTCAATACCTAATCATAATTTATTTAATGTATACCTAGCCTAGGTGTTGTCTATAAAAGCTTTCTAGTGTAGTGCATAAGAATGTAAATAAAGGAACAAGCAATAAACAACTAAAGTCTATTCCTACATAGTTATACACACCTCAAAAGATATGGAAAAATATGTATATAAATGTGATGAAATAAAGATGAGAAGCAAACTTAAGCTACTTAAACACAAAACATGCAATGCAAACCTCCAAATGACCAAGTGTTCATTATGTTGTAGAAGCTAGGTGGTTTCTCACAAAACCAACAACAAAACAATGGATGAGAAGTTGATATGGGAATGAGGAGAAGACTCTCAATTTATAGGCTTTTGAGAGCAATGGACGGTTGAGATTCAAAATTGGATGAAGAGTCAAGATTGCATAGGATCAATGATGTGGATGCAAAGTGGAGGCCAAGTGGATAAAGAGTTGACCATTCAAAAGGTGAGTTGTTGCTCACACATGAAAGAGATTGGTCAATGACAAGGGAAATAAAGGTGTAAGAGGTGAAAGGCCCAAGGTTGCTCACACATATGTGAATAATTTTAGAAGAAGAGCGAGGGGACAAAGGTGTAAGAATGAAAGGTCCAAGGTAAGGCTCGCATATGAAGAGATTATCCCAAAGAGATAAGGGAACAAGTGTGTAAGAGGTGAAAGACCCAAAGTAGGGTTCGCATGTGAAGGGTTAATTCAAATTTAAAATTTGAAAATTAAAATTATGCTCACACCTGTGTGAGACAATTTTAAATTAAGGAAAATTGTTAATGGGTTAGGAATCAAGATATTAGGTTAATTAATCAAGGATTAATTAGTGTGTATGATTTAGGAAAAGGTGGGAGGATTTAGGCTAGGTTAGTTTAATTAATTTAGGATTAATTAAACTCTTGGGAAATGAGATAGGATAGGATTAAATAATGTAGTGAGTAAGGGGTAAATGGATTTTAATTAAATAAATATGAATTTATTTAATTAAGGGTAGGATAAGGCTTATTTTAATTAAATAAATATAAATTTATTTAATTAGGGATAAGGTAAAGATAAAGGATTATTAAATAAATAATAACTATTTATTTAATTGGCTAGGATAATGGTAATTGTGTTCATGTGGATAGATTTTAGTGTCTACACCTAGGTTCTTTTTTCAAAAATATGACCATTGAGATGCCTTGTCAAGTCAATCCTAATCAAACTTGATGGGAATGAAACATTAAAATCTTAACAGTTCTCAAAAGGTTTAAATGATGTTCCCTTATCAACAATATTGATTTTTCTATACCTCATTAGCATTTTCATAAATTCATGAGCTCTCTAAAAGCTTGATAAACTCTTTTGTTCGTGTTTTCCTCGTCTCCCAAACTTCCCAACTCTCCAATATTATTTGAAGTGTTAATAAGGTTTTCCAGGTTCATGAACCATTGAAATCACTAATAGAGTTTCTAAAACCTTTGATCACTATCAAAAAGAACATAATTCACAACTCAAATGATGGAGTTTAATGACCTTGTTCCTTTATCTCTATCAATGCATCAAAAGCTATCCAACTACATACACTGTGAAGAGCAATAGTGGAAAATAACCATCACTACAAAATTGGTTCTTATCAAATTCATCCTAAGAAGGATTCTTGAAGATAGGTATGTGATCCTTAATTTGGCTAAATAACTTATCTCCTTTCTTCCCTTGTAAAGTACACACAATATAAAGCTAAAGAGATATAGTGATTCTATACCATTAATGAGAATAAACATAAACAATTGTTGTAAATATTTTCTTATTGGATTGTTATCAAGCTTCAACAATAATAAAATACCATTTCATTGTGTTTTCTTCTTTTTCAATTACTTCTCTCTGCTTCAAGCACCTCAGTAGCAATTTTTTAAGTGTTGGCATATTCGGGTTTTTTAGAAGCTAAAGGAATCTCCCCTAAATGACGACTATGTTGAAAGGAAGTTCTCATGACAATCCATTGTAATTTTGGACCTACGTTGCAACTATCATTACCAATTTAAGAACTTTTTTATAAAGGTAAAAAAATCAAATCAACATTATCATCAAGTTGATCAAGATTAAGTCTTGAATGTCAAAGAATATATTGGATAAGAAATTAGGTAACAAGAACAAAAGAAGATCTTGAATGTCAACTTGTCATTGTAGAAAGAGTTGTGACTATGCCAAGAAGGAATTGGTAGTGATTTAAAATGACTATAAAAAGATACACAATATGGGACCAAAGGGAAATGAGATCCTATTTTTTACATTTTGGAATCAACTAACTTTTCTACATTTCCTACACATGCAAGAAAAAATAATAAATAGACCATATTCCCCTACAATTTTGATGTTCCTTATACTTACCAAGCACTTGTTCTTCGTAATACTACCATACCTCTTGCAGTTATTTTTCAGCTATATGCCTTTGAAAAAAATGACACAACAACAACTGATCTCTTGGCAATGTAGTTATTGGTCCTCTTGCACTAGGTAATCTATTTCATGATCTACCCCATTTTTGTAAAAAGAATATCCCAAGATCCAAAGGGGATGGAAATACCACCACTAATGAAAACATCAATGCTTTCTTTGTCACATACATTTCCTAGGTGTCTTGCATAAATACGTAGTGGTAAAATTATTTGGAGAATCTTTGATTGATGTTGGAATTGAGAGGTTCTACCACTTATCACCGTGATTCATAGAAACGTGGAATTGGTGAAGAGAAAATTTGAGGATCATTTCAAGAGTGTGGAGGATGAACACTCACTTTTGAAATAGTTGACTTAAATGAAGAAGGAAGTACATGAGCTAATGAACTATTTTGTTGCAAATTTTAATAAAACTTTAACACAATTGAAGTAGCAAAGAAACTTGTGAAAAAAACTTTAAAAAGTGCCATCATTAATGTGAAACATCTCAATATTTTCATCAACTTGAGGGAAAGGGTTTTTTTATTTGGAGCATACTCAAATTCTGCAAAAAAATTGAAGATGATTTTCTTACAACTAGAAAATAATAGAAATAATTGCAAATAGACAAAAAATTGGCTACTACTTCTTCCAATCCTACTGGAGATATGGGAAAACAATTCAATTACTTTGAAAATTAAAATTTTATGTAATTACAAGCAACCCTTTTATCAAGATTTACCTAGAAAGGGTTATGGGTAGCCTAATAATAGGATATTCACATTGTCAACTCCAACACAAAAGTTCACAATTTAAGTTCCTACAACAAGTAGGTGAAGTAGCAATGCTATATATAACTTCTACCTAATGACATATCATGATGTATATCTTGTTTAAAAATGAATATATTCTTAAAAATGGATTCTATGAAGTTAGTTATTCAAGAGGAAGCTAATGTGGAAATAATTGTCAACTACTATGGTGACTATATTGTTTTTTGTTGTTGCGCCAAAGGTATCCCTATGACCTAACCGAGCACCCAACCCACCTTACCTTGGTCTTACTTGTTGTCAATTTGGGGTCAAGAAGGGGTGAGCTAGGGAAAGAATAATCCTCTAGAGATTTTATTATTGTTTAAACTTGATAACAAGCCAATAGAGGGATGACTCTATTGTTAGTTTCTTTGAGTATGAGACTAGTTGAGTAAGAGCTTGTGATATTTTCACTAAATTTATTAATTTTTGGTTTGCAATATTAACTAGAAGCCCTTAGTAGGTCACTTTTCTTCCAAGCTACGTAGGGTGTGAGACAAGGAGACCCATTGTCTCCTTTTCTTTTCATTATCATGGCAAGAGCTCTCAATAGATGTATTAAGCGAAAAATTGGATTGGAACTTTGGCAAGGCATTCATATAACCCAAACAACTATCTCAGTCACACACACCTTATTTGTTGATAACAAATTATTATATGGGAAATATTCCCTTTTGGAAGCCAAGAAAATCAAGGATGTGTTACGAGCATATACTTCAGTTTTGGGGCAACAAATAAATGAACAGAAATCTAAGGTTTACATTTTCAATACCAAAGTTTCTATTAGAAGGAGACTCATTCAGACTTTAGAATTTCAAGTGGAGGATCTCCCGTGCACCTATCTTGGGATCCCCTTTTTCATGGTTTTGAATAAGGTATGTTAGTGGAGAAAAGTAATAGAAAGGATCAAATCAAGAGTTTCAGCTTGGAAAGCTAGACGAATTTAATTTTTAGGGTGCATACTTCTCATCAAAAGTGTCCTTGCTACCATTCAAAACTATTACATTTCAATCCTTAAAGCTCCTAAGTATGTTATAAATCAAATTGAGAATATCATTTGGGAATTTCTTTGGAATGGAAACCTTTCAGACACCAAAAAGTTACCTCTGGTTTCCTTATATAGCATGGTCTCACAAAAATCATCAAGAGGGGTTGGCCTACAAGATTTGTTGAAATGAAATATTGCTATTGGTGGTTAGTTAGTCTAGAAAATGTATTCCAAACCAAAAAAAAATTGGTGTCAAATCATGCAACCTAAGTATCTAGAAACATCAAACCCCATAAGAATTCTCACAGTAGCCAATCCTCCAAATGGTTCAGCAATGTGGAACTTTATGATGGAATCCAGATAGATAGTTACAAATTTTGTAACATGGAATGTCCACAATGGGGAGGAAGTACAATTTTAGATTGATTTTTGGAATGCACATCCTCCACTCAAGCCTACTAATGGACTGCACTCTACCATTCCAATTTTATATCAACTTTGGGGACACGAACTTATAGATCATGTCATTCATGTACAACTTGGATCTTTCAAAGTCACGTGGAAAGACCTACAAGAGGTTCCAATAGAGATAAACCAAAAAAACTTCTGCATCAAATCCTTTCACCAGGATAATAATCCTCTCTAATAAGCTTGATCATGTAATTTGGGCCCCTGCTAAAGATGGTAACTACTCGATCAAAATGGATACAAAATCATTCTTCATAGGTAAAATTAGCAACAAATTCAAAGAACTTATTCTTTATGTTGTAACGACATGGTTTTGCCAAAGGTAGGAAGTTTTGCTTAGCTGGATCTCTATAAAAGAGTGTTGACTAGTGATAGGTTGGATAAAATTCATATAGAATAACCCTTCAAATATGTGTTATGTGATGCAGAACTTGAAATTGAAGATCATTTGATCATCCAGTTCCCCTTTGCAATACGATATTGGTAATTTGTGTTGAAAAAATGCAACTTTTTGCACCATTTCCTATTATAATATCAGAGATGTTTTAGGGTTGACCAGTACTATACACAACTTCCTTCTTTACATACATTTGGAAAATCATCCCTGCCACAGTTCTCTGGTCGATATGGTGGGAACACAATAAAATAATTTCTAGGAAACTTTCTACAACACTGTAACAAGTTCAAGGCAAAATACATCAATCAGTGGCAGAGTTAGTTTCTACATATTTTCAAAAATATAAAACTTGCTCATCCTCATCCACATCCTAGGATGATAGTATATTGAAAAAGTGAGAATTTTTCAATTTACCTTTTAAAGGTAGTCTCTTTCTTCCATTCAAACCAAATCTTGATAGATCTCAAATTAAGTGGCGTCCACTCTCTCTTGAGTTTTTCAAACGCAATTTTGACAATGCGTCACAAGGCAACTCGGGAATAGCAGGAGCTAGAGTTTGCATTCAGAATCACCTTGGAGAGGTAATAGCATAAAAATCCATTTCTTTGCTCCTTAGAAAAAACAACATTGCTAAATCCTAGGCCTTACTTCAAGGATTAATAATGGGTAAGAAAATTGGAATCTCCAGAATCCATGTTGAAGGGGATTCACTCTTACTTATCAACGCATGTAGAGAAAGGAAATGTCATAACTGGAAGCTTCGATACATTTTACATCAAGTATGGGTCCTACTTGTTTCTTTCTCAGAATTTATATTTTCTCACACCTATAAAGAAGGCAATAGAGTATCTAATATGGGATGTGACAAAATGTAAGTGGAATTGGCTTCTGATTCAAACTTTGAAATCTTCCCCATGATTCTTGAAATTATCAATGAGGAAAACATAAAACCATCACATTCATTTTCAAGTCTTACATCAACCTAATGCAATCCTTATTTATGAGATTACCTGTGTGATACATAGCCCAACTAAGGATAGTGTCCAAAAATCACTGCTTAATTTTTCCAAAATCCATGGTTCGCATGTGTAAAATAACTGGCTTGCACAACCATGATGCATTCTTATTTGACACGCAAGCAATTTCATTAATCTCGTGCATGCAACTGCAAGAGTATGGATAAAGGATAAGAGAATATCATTGATTTTCAAGTTAAAATAATTTTCTATTAATTTCAAATCACTTTAAGGCATCCTTCATATGCAACAATCAGTTCAAGTGTGTCATTTGCACATTAAGTTAGGGTTTTCCCATTTTATTTACAATATCATTGTTATGAGCAGTGCCCTAGCTATAGTGTTCCACCATTGAAGGTGTAGTCATGTGGTGAGAAAAAGGGTGAGGAAAGTGGTAACGTCCCCAATGATAGTGATTCTAGTTCCTTTGAGGAAGAAGAATTTTAGGTTTGCAACCATTGTGAAACCTGCCCCAAGATGCATATGGAATATTTGCCCAAAAATTTCAGGGTTTGTATCCCATTTGCGAGGTGGGAGAGGTCGTTCACAAGGAAGATTGAAGATGATGATTTGGACCACATTTTCCATGTACATTGTTTCCAATATTGGACAAATGTCAAATGACTCATATGTGATGAAATTATTGACCCAGAGGCTTGCAGGTTTATCTTCCCTTCACAGGTTATGTCAATCTTCCTTCCTAATTTGTTGGATTTACTCCAATCATTTTCTACTTTAGATTTGATTTCTAGGAAGGTAGTTAGGGGTATATTCCTACCCAAAAATTCCATATTAACTATCATTTAGCGCTATGATTTATGGAGTGGTCATGCATTGGTTGGGGGTTTGTTTGCGCGCAATTTTTTGCCTAATGGGCATACCTTTGTCAACATATGTGAGAATATTAAACATACATTGTTGAACCAAAATTTAAAGTACACCAAGGAAGATTTTCTAAGGTATAACAGATTTTTGGGGCCAATCTTAACATAGCACATTAAAGTCAAGGTAAAGGCTCTCCTCATTCTATTGGACCACAAGCATGAGGTCGCCCCTTTACAATCGAGGTTTCCAGACTTAAATGTCATCGCCCAACAAGTCAATGTAAAGCATGATGATGAGTTAAATGAAAGTGCCAACAATAGTTCCCAATAGGAGGCTCAGTGTGACAACGAGGAGAAGTAGGATGAAAATAATGTGTTCGTCGAAGCTATGGAGGAGTGACACTGATTTCAATGGCCATATTTTTTTTTGAATTTTGGTCATGATAGAAAATCCCTAAGTGTGCTTGCACAATCCAACTAGGACTCTCTCTATCTGTTCCTTGTCCCCTCAAGATCCTAACTCTATTTTCTAGGATCTTTCAATCCCTCTCAAAACTATTCTAGGACTCCTTCAATGCCTATCCAAAAGATGGCATATAATGTGCTTCACTTAGGGGTAACTATCAATGATACAATCTCCACTTCTTAACTCCTTCTTGGATCCATCCACGTGCTTCTATTATCTCTTCTCCTCAATTAGTTTTTGAAAGGGATTTAATTCCTTCTATACATCTCTTAGAACTTCACTTGATCCCTTTACGATAGGGTATCAAGGTCTTCACCATCAATTTCCAATCTTTAGTACAATCTTGGCTTTTAGGCCTAATAGGTCTTCTAGCCCTATTTGACTACTTTTTGCTCATTCTTTCCAAACCTTCCCAAACAACCCCAATAACTAATGTGACATTCATACACCCTTTATTGATTTATGCAATATTTTATAGGTCTCATTTCTCCATGGTCTCCGTACAGGTGATCCCTACTTTTAAGGGCTTCTACGGCTAATTGGTGTCTTCTGAACCAGTCAACTGATTTCTTCCTCAAAATGTGGTTAAATGTATTGTTCAAGGGATAATATTTCTTAGAGGTCTTTGTATGAACCTCAAGTCTCCAAACATCCACTTGGTTCCATTCATTCAATCGAACCCCTGCATCAAAACACAAAAAGAGTCTCACAAGCTCCTAACCGAGTTTCTCTGGACTCGCCTAGGGCTTGTTCATTGAAATATCAAAACTCATATTCTGGACTCCTCCTTCCATATTTACACTATACATAGGCTCCCTTAACATGTCCCTCAAGCCCATGATTATTCCACGGTGGGGTTTCATGTGGGATCCATTCTTATGCACACAATCCTGATTGGACTAGATGTTGGCTTATTTACAAGATAATTTACAAAACTAACCTACTGAAATGAAATAAACTTTTTAAAAAATGCAAAATGAAAGATAACTAGCCTAATTCCATGAATCCCACATGAAGTTTGTGGATTCAATCTATTAAATAATGTTTCCAGTCAAAAATGTCTAACTGTCACAAAAACTAGAATAACACAGTATGAAGGAAAAGTACTTCAATTTCTTTCTAAAAAAATCCAACCTCGGGAAATGAGATTCTTGGGGTTTATATGCCCTTACATTTTAGGTTCAGGTGGTTGAGATACCGACCATGCCCTAGGACAAACTTTGTCTTCGTGGAGACAAAGTTGTCATGCAACATTGCAAATGTTGTCATGACAACATTTTGACAACTTTTGCATTATGTCTCCTAATTTGTTCAAATCAACTCAAAACCTCATAAAATGATGTAAAGCCATTATAAAAGCCATTTTGGGCTTAATTACAATATTTCTCATTCATGGTAAGAATTTTCACCCAAATTCCCAAGTTTAGGCTCCAAAGAGACCTAAAACCAAAACTAAACTTAATCAACCAAAACAATCTAGATTAGTTTAAGCCTAACCTAGATCTCCTAAACACATAGACACACACAAGACCTTCTAGGGCCTTTTAAAACACCCATGACCTGGCTAAGGTTAGTACAAGCCAAAATCTTTTGTAGTTCATTTCTTGCAGGCCTGAATCGTTTTACATCAATCATTACTTGTTTACAAGATTGATTAGTTTGATAAGTCGATACCAAGTATCTATTTAATTGATATAATGTGTTGATTTCATGAATCATGTATTTGTTATATCAGACACTGTGGACATGTGCAGCTCCATGATAGCGGCCTTAATTTTAGTGCGGGCAGTCCCAAGGGTTCCTGGGCTTTTGGCAAGAGCTGTGGGGTGGGGCCTAAAAATACTATGGGTTGCCTTGGGAGGAATGGTGGTCACCTTTGTGACTGCAATATATCTCTTGGTTGCCCTGTTGGCATTTTTCCCTGACCTTGCCAAATAAAAAGCTAATTAACAAGGATCAAACAAATCCTCCTACACTTCGAGCTCAAAGGCTCAGGCGGGTGTACTTATTGGATTCGCTCTTTCAGTGAATCTGACAATCATTTACAGCTCTTTAAACAGAAAAGTAAATTGAATTGATTTTATGGATTGATGATGACAACTGCATAAAGAAGCAAAGATCAGTGCCTTGTATATTGGGCAACAGAGTCATATAAACATACATTCACAGAAAACCCTCTAAATCCAAACATACAAGACCCAAATGAAGTGCCTTACAAATCATTCTTTTCACTCCAACACCTAGACATCAGATTCATGTGAAACCTTGAAACCTTTGAACTTGTCTATAAGATTTACTCTTTCCTTGAAAGAAACTAAAACATAAATTCATAGTTACCTTATAACTGGTGCACTAAAATGTCGTACAAATTTATGCACAAAGATTCATGATCAAACACAAAGACATCAAACAAATACTGGTAAGGGATTCCATTTGTTTTTCATTAAAAACTTCTGATTCAATACATCTACATAACAAAGAACTCAAAATCAAACACACAAAATCAGTAAGCTGCCTTGCAACATTAATTTCACCATACCTGTACAATTGAGAAGAAACTGAGATATAGGAGAATGAGAAAAACCAATTCTGTCACTAACACCTGTCTTTCTCCTCCCAGAAAATATTTGCAACTGCTTCATTCTGTAACTGCTAAAATCTGATTTGATCTGGACTGAGAAAGCTCACAAAATCAAAATCCTCATTCCGAGACCTTTCCGGTGATATATGATACTTGATATTTTTGAAAGAATTTGCCCCCTGAACCATTCAAACAAACTTTCTTTCCCCTTCACATTTCCTGAATAACTTTGAAATATTTTAAAATCTTTTCAATAGTCAAACTATTGAATTGAAATGACATTTTAAAATATGTATATTTTAATCCTTTTCTCTCACAGTGCACCAGGATTGGACAAGTGGCATTTGTTGATTCATTCTGAAAATCCATCTCTGCATCCTTGACTGGCTCCAATTTTGCCTCCACGAGTGCGCGACTGAGCATGATCGCTCAGTCGCAACACTTTTTTACCTCATTGCAAACTTTGTGTGAGTGCGCGATGAGCTGAGTCGCCAACTCGCGTGACCTTTTCATCACCTCGGAAAACTTGGGCGACTACGCGACTGAGCTCAATCGTGCATCTTTTTTGGTCATCTTCAAATCCTGTGCGACTAAGCGACTAGCTCGGTCGCGCACTCGTGGGCATTTTGGCTCAACTGCAATTCATTAGCGACTGCGCGACGAGCTCGTCACTCACTTGCGCAGCATCTAACCTCGACCGCGAACCCTCTGCACCGTGCGACGAGCTGTCTTTCTCCTCTGCGAGTGCGCGATGTCATCTGCAAAATTTTGTCTATCGGCTGACTAGGCACACTTTTCAAGGCACTACGCCAACCGCTCACATGTGGATAGCTCTCTCTTTGTCTTCAAAGTCATATGTTATTCTTGTTGCATATAAACATTTCGAAATTCCACTTCCTGCTCAATGTGGGATAAATCCTTTTGGGCCCGTTTCTTTCCTGGAATATGACAGGAATTGGCATTATCTAATTCTGGATAATGCCAAATTCCATGTTTGGGTCCTTGGAAAAAAATGGAATTGGAATTTTGAAATTCTCATTTTGCCCCCAAAATGGGAATAT
>MU224652.1:1181967-1210204 GCA_018584345.1 Thuja plicata | reverse complement strand
TTTGCCCTTAATCTGTAAAATTGGGACCATAATCTGTAAAGATTTTAATACTGAACTGGGTATTAAAATCTCGGTGTATAATCGGCCAAAACTAATTTATTCACAGTCAAAGCAAATGGCATCTGGGATGTTTTTGTCTCATTCCAAAATTCAATTCGGTTGCACGTTTTCAATCGAATCGCGGGAAGATAAACTGGGTGATGTATACTTTGCGGATTTTCCACAAACTTGTCGTCGAGTCGTCTGAAGTAGATTTGTCGAAATGGACAAGCTTTGTTTCAGATATTCCACGCTCGAACTCTGCGCTTTTGGTTTGAAACAGCGTTTGAATAAGATTTGGACGCGGACCCGATCTAGAATCAAATTGGGTGTATATTTGGCCAAAATCGGGTTATCAAAACATATTCCACCTCTTCGGTTGGAAGATAGATATTCTCATTTTCGGGCCATATTCAGGTTTTGAGATGATAACCCGATTATGACTTTAAGGGTTCCAAACAGTGGATATGGGTCATAATCGGGTTATCATCTTCATATTCCTGTGATCTTCCGACAAACAAACGGGCCCTAAATAGCTAGAATTGGAATTTCAAAATAAGTGGAATGGGAATTCCAATTTTTAGAAAACCAAATTTAATATTTCGTGGGATCCGTGACTATAAAGATGTATATTATATTGCTATAAGGATGTATGTATATACATGTGTGTATATACAAATGTGTATATATGCATGTGTGTATATACACACATGTGTATATATACATACATATATGTGTGTATATATACACACATGTGTGTATATATACACATATGTGTGGTGTGTGTATATGTGTGTATATACACATGTGTGTATATGTCTATATATATACACATGTATGGTGTGTGTATATGTGTATATATACACAAATGTGTGTATATATACACGTGTGTATATGCATATACATGGATACACACTTGTATGTGTATATGTGTGGATATATACATAAATGTGTGTATATGTGTATACACACGTGTGTATGTGTGCATATAAACACATGTGTGTATATGTGTATACATGGATACACACTTGTATGTATATATACACACATGTGTGTATACACACACACACATGTATGTGTATATGTACACAAATGTGTGTATACATGTGTGTATATACACATATACACGTGTGTATACACACATGTATGTATGTATATATACACACATGTATACACACCATATTCAAAGAAATTAAAAAATAAAGAATTAAAATTCCTCTGGGTGAGACCATATACGAGCCCTTTGGGTTTTTTAATGATTTTCCCCTCAAAATAACCGCACACTAGGTTCTCCAGGATTCACAGTCTTCAAGAGCTCCTAGCTCTTATTTTAAACTGCCTATAAAGGGTGTTAGTATTTAAAAATAAAATACTATGTTCCCAGTCAATGTGGGATAAAATGTTTATCGTTTCTTCCCATCACAAGTGTTCGTTGTTTAAATTAGTGTTATTTGTGCAGATTCTCTGGCATTCTATTGTTTCCAACGCAACATCTCTACCATTTCTTGCAATGTTATTTATGTTTCTTTAAAACTCCCTCTTTTGGCATTCTGCGCTGACTATTACTTGTTTCTATCCTGCCAGTCTCTACGCAGCCCTTTGGAGTTTAAAATAATTTATTTCCAGTTGTCTTAGTTTCCATTTCATGCGTATAAGATGGGAGTTGGGGCTCCAAACTCCTTTTCCCCCATACACGCAGGCCTCCATCCATTTATTTCGCAGCCATAAACATTGCGCTGGATTTTAAAGAGTAGACATGCCTCAATGCTTCCACTCCTCCAGTCTGCGCAGCATGCTCTATCCTCTCTAGTATTTGAAAAAAAATTCACATGCTTTGTCTATACCTCCACCTTGCAATGAAATGTTGTTTTTAAACATTACGCAATCCTTCTTTTCAACACCTCCTGTCCAGACCTGCCATTTTGGGGATGTTTTAAAGTTTTCTGTGAAGACCCCATGCACTGGCAATCTCCATTGTGCTGCGCAGCATCCCTGCATTTGTCTCTTCTTAGAAGCTCCTTCCTCCAAGTCCAGTGCAGGATACTCCTTGTCTTTAAACATGCCAATTTGTATTGCAATGAAAGTATTTTAAAAGTTTTGGAAGTTGCCTTCAAACTCTGCGCAACATCTGCTTCAATTGCTATTTGTCTTTGAAGTTTCCTTTTGTTTGTACAACCTGCGCATGGGATCCTTCATTGCCATGGTTTGTAAAACATTTAAAAAACCCCTCCTTACTTATTTTGCACTAATCACATTCTATTGCTATAAATGGAATCCTCGCAGCATCCTATCTTACAATGCGCTGGGTTCTCAGCCAATAGTATTGGCTTTTTAAAAAATTTTAACTTCCTTCTCAATCTGCGTTGAAATCCTACCATATGCACTTGAATTTGGGGCCTTTTGAAATATTTAAAAATTGTTTTCATGCTGGCGTGGCCTTTCAAATATGGCATGGGTTTCTTCTCTGTTTATTTGTTTTGATTTTAGTGTGGGCTCCTTCCCAAATCCTTGTCACGCAGGCTACTCTTATGCACATTACGCAGGTTATTTTGGGGATGTTTTTAGCAATACACCTGCCAATTAAATTTGCATTTAGATTTTCAACTATTTTATAGATTCCTTCGTTGACTCCAGCATGTCATGTGCCACTTTGCATTTGATAAGGATGCCTTGTCTATGCTTCCAACTTTCCACATCTCTTGCCAGTGCCTCCTTCTAACCATCATTGCGCTGATTTTTGTATGCCTTGCGCTAATTGTTAAACTCTTTAGATTTGGGGAAACTGCAATGAGCCACACCAAAACTTCGTATGGATGAAGTTTGGACTATAGAAGAAGTAGAGATCAATGTGCCTGGATTGTCTATGGATTGCTTTATTAGTCCTGCGGATATTATGTGTGGTTTTATTAGTGAAGCCAGCGAGTTGCCTCTAGCAGAAAAAGGCAAATCCATGGCTGGAGGCAACCGAAATAAGGTAGCCACATTGGAGAAACCTTAAAAAAAAATTGATAACATCATTTGGAGAGTAGAAGTCTGATTGTCCCTTTTCAACTGTAATGAACACTTCCATCTACCCAATTGCAACGGATCTTTCCTTCATCTCTACTCACGCATGCTTCTTTGGATCATTGCATGGGCACTTTCTTTATAAGGCGTACACTCCAGCCAAGACATGACACACTTGCCCATTGTAAGTATAAAACATATTGCAATCAAACCGCAAAGCATCGGATTGGCGGACTTTATAATTACTCTTGATACTTTTGTAAAGCGATTTCATTTATGGCAACTGGCCTTAAAAACTGACAAAAACAAGTAACCAAAATGTGACGCTGGGCACACGCGTCCTATGATTAACATTCTTCCATACTGCAAAGTGACAACTGATGAAACCAAATAGGTCAAAAGATTTTAAACACCCAAGTTGCCTATTCAGAACAATTCTGCAAATTACCTCGTCAAATAACAATGAAACACATGGTTTTGAGTTTGAAAACAAGTCAAACAACCTCCTAAAGATCCGAGCTTCTGGATATTGGAAAAATTTTATATGGAAAGCATGAATAAAATAAGGTGGCTCATGAAGATCAACCAGATACATTTGGGAGCCGCTCGAAGGTAGCCACTTGGAAGTGCAGAAAACATAAAATATGAGAAATACTGATTTCTGCAAATGAAAAGAATCTTGAATAATGTGCAAACAAAATCCTCAGGACCTAAAACCTTGCAAACTTGAAGTAAATTTGGTCTACAATATAGGGGCATCATTTTCCTGATATGACCAATCATGGCAATCAAATTGTAACACCACGAACAGGGCCTCCGACTAAACTGTGCACTTGATTTGTATTAAAATGTTAGAAACTGCAAACGGAATCAGATTGGCAAACTAGGTAAACGAATTCAACATGGCCTGAAAATCTTCGTGGTAGCACATTCTCATGCCTAAAACATAGGGGAGCATTTGATTATCCATTCCATTCAACCGGGTATAAAATTGTAAGACCTCAAAGTAGGTCATTCAAAAATCTGCATTTGACAGTTTGGCACACTGATAGAAAATGCAAATGGAATGGGCTTAGCAAACTGACCAAATAGACTTATCGTAACTTGAAGACGGAGAATCAAGAAGTATTTGACCTCTGTAATGGAGTACAAAATGAATTTTTTTAATTAGGTCACAAGGTCAAAATTTACAATTGGTCAAACATGGCTACTCAGAATTCTAGGCAAAACAAAGAAATAAGATATCTCTGGAAGACCAACTTTGAGGGATCAGAAAACCTATCAAACGGATTCGAAATAACTTGGCATTTGAAATATAGACTCTCTGATATACTTTCTCAACATTCCAAAAATGGTGACCCATGAAACTCAATTAGACGCGGGTTATTCAAATACAAATTGGGCCTGTTACAACAAATTGACACTTGGTAGAAATGCAGATTTGGACAAGTGCTCAAAATAAGACATCACGAAACAACTTAAATTTTGAAAATGACGAACTGGGATGTCTTGATATGCCTAAACAAGGGTAATAAACACCTGACATGCACGAAAAACTTCAGAATCTCATCTAGGCAAATAGGCTCAAAAAGCACTTATAGGGGGTCAAAATGCAAAGCACTAGTAAAACACTCAAAAATGCTTGTTGTATTTCTGAGTACCAACATGCCCCACATTGCCTTTGGTTGGTAGTGTTAGTATGCATATTGGGAAGTAGCACACCCTTCATAGTGAGCCCTCTAGTCATTGACTCTGCAAAACACAATGTCCATAAGGCAAGCTTCCACTATGAATATTACCAACCAGATCTGTAACAATGAAAATTCTTACTGTTTTTTTTTTCATCATGAAAATAGTTTTTGGTTCTTAGTAAAAGAGGTTTCAACATAAGATTAATGCTCTCTACTTTGTGGATGAAAAATCTTCCATCACAAAAAATCACCTTATGAAAACTACATTAGGATTTAGGTCAAAGTGATCAACATTTTACTTAATCTTGTACGGTTTTAGATTTTGTGTTGTTCCTTGTGTATTTTCATTGGTTTTCTTTCTATGATTCGCAAATTACAAGCTTATGTAACACATCTTTTTATAACACAAGTTTGAATTTTAGTTTGTGTTCTATTTCATTTGATATTCAATATTATGGTTTGCTTTTAAAAAGATCAAATTATACAATGGTATGTTGATAAATGGTATGATTTTGTGTAAGGTTGATATTATATTCTATATTATCCACTTTCACCTACCGCTTACCATATTCCAATGTTCACAAACTCTTCCATGCATAAACTATCCACTATGAGTTAGTCCTTTTTATGACTAGTTGTCAATCATAAGGTTTTCCTTATAGTCATGGACTTATCCCACCCTAATTAAAAAATTTAAACTCTAATTTTGATCACTTTGCCTCCTTTATACTACCTACCTAGTGTCAAATGAACACAACTTTGCATGATATGTTGCTATTTCTTCATATTTAAAGACATGCACTGTGAACATCAAGGGTAATATAATAATCATCATAGAGAGAAATGAATACCAACACACTTCACTATGGTGAAATAAAAGAGCAAAGAATTTGGATCTTAGGTGCTTACTTCTTGTTTTCAATATCGTTCAATTTTAAGGGGTTTATTGTGGTTCAATACCCTAGTTGCTTGGTGATATGGGAGTCCTACCTAAATTCACAATTCCCAAAAAGGTAGAACAAAGAACTACACATTAGAAAAATTTGCAACAAAGAATTTTACTAGTTATATAAGAGTGCAAAAGAACATGTATGAATTCATGGTCACAAATCTATTTGAGACATAAGCTTTCCTTGTATCAAGGCAAAGCTCTAATGCAAAATTCTAAATAGGTATACTAACAAAGATACATTATTTTCAAAATCCAACATCATATAGATCCAAAATCTTCTTCATTCATTATGCACTTATCATTATCAAGTTAAATATATTTACTTCTATTCACATTCAATTATTAAATACCTAATTATAATTTATTTAATGTATACCTAGCCTTAGTGTTGTCTGTAAAAGCTTCCTAGGTCCCTTTTAAAAAAAAATGGTCATTGATATGCCTTGTCAAGTCAATCCTAATCAAACTTGATGGGAAGGAAACTTTAAAATCTTCACAGTTCTCAAAATGTTTAAATGATGCTCCTTTATCATCAATCTTGAGATTTTCTAAACCCTATTAGCATTTTCATAAATTCAGGAGCTCTCTAATGATGACATTAATTTGCCATTAGTATGCAAAGAACACTTTCAGTAAGCATACACCGGAAGACATGACTAAGCAAACCGAAGATCAGATACTAAGAGATCACCGAAGATGACTAAGTGCAAAGAGAACCGATGACACAAGTTAGTGTGTAAACTGAAATTGAAAAGATAGAAAGATAAAGTGGAACCCGAAAGAGGAACCCGATATGCAAGTTACAGTGCAGACTGACAAGACAGATACAGTACAATCGATAGAACAAAACTGAAGGACAGTTAAGCAGGACCGATAGACAGAACCGAAAGTCAGTTGCAGCCCGCAAAAAGTAGATCTGACTTCCACGTCAAATAAAGCAAGTGTATTCTATTTATAAGATATTTAATTGTTTTAAATTCATTTCTTTACGGACAAGATACATGAATGTAAGTGCTTTAATCAGTCTAATTGATTTAAAACACATAGACTAGGAGATCTAGGTATAAGTTGCAAACCTGATCTTAGAGTTAACATTGTTTTTATCATAACTCGATGAAGTCAATCCATCTATAAATAGATGATGCAATCATTCATTGTAACAAAAAAAGAGATGATGTGAAAAGAGAGAACATGAGTGAATCAGACGAGCACATCTATGGATCATATTGAGAGTTTCAAGAATAGGGACAACAAAAGATGAATTTGGTTAGCAAGAACCAAGAACAGAACATACCGAGAATCAGAGGTATTATTCAATCATAGTTAAGGTGATAGTCTTTTTATGCGAGATAAATAGGATATGTATCAGCAATAGGAGATTGCATTTACCAGGTCAATTTGCAATTTGCTATCATTCTAACAAGTGGAGCAAAGTGTAAAAATCCTTTCAAGAAAGGTGGATTTAACCATCCAACATCAAATCTCTTAACCGAGTGCACACTCAACAGTGTCACTAAAGCTCTTAACAGAGTAGACTTTAACAGGTCTCCACCGATACTCATAACAGGGTAGATCATCATAAGTGATCAAATTGTAAGCCTTAACTGGCCCCTTCCAATCTGTAGATAGTGAAGATTTTGTGGGTGTCATCCCCACCGCACTTTTTACTTCCTCACATAAGTTTTCTGCGATATCATATCTTGTGGTATGTTTCAATTTACTTTCATGAATGTTTCTATGAATGTTCACATGTATGTTAATGTTATGAATTGATATAACTCACAGCAAGATAGTATAAATTAGATTGAATGGATATACAATTGATTACAAAGGATAATTGATAAAAGGGATACAAAAGTTTTAGAGGTACTGATTCACCCCTCCCCTCTCAATACATACTTCCCATTAATCCCAACAATTGATATCGGAGCTAAGTATCTTCTTGTAAATCTTAAAGGCTTAAGAGAAAAGATCATACAATGGAGAAGTACAAACTTGATAAAAATATTGAGAATAAAAAGCTTGAAATTCAGATGTTCTTTGAGCAGTATAAAGAAGCTAGAATCAACATGAGACAGTTGTTAGATGAAAGAAAGAATATGGCATCTCGTTGTAATGAGATGGATTATCATGAGGAAGAGATACTAGATTTATTTGAGTCTTTAGGATCAACTACAAGCAAAGCATCAGATTCATCAGAAGAAATCATCACAAGCCTAACTGAAATCAATCTACATCTGGCTTGACAAGTTAAATCTTTGCAAATCGGTCAAGAGACACAGATAGTAAGGATGATTGATGTCATGAACAATGCTAGACAAGCTGAGCAAGAAAGAACACTTGCTATTGATGATAGAAGAAATATCGTAGAAAAGCTACAAGAAAAAGAGTCTGAAATACAAAGACTTATAGAGCATCACCATGAGATTACAAATCAAATTATTCTTATGATTCAAGAGGAAAACAGACTAAATGTTGAACTCATTGAAAGAATAGAAGCTATCGGTGAACTGAGGGATGAGAATTAAAAGTTGAAACATGAGATAGGAATTCAGCAACAACATAATAAAATTATCAAGAAAGCTAAAGAAAGCAATAAAAGAATGGATGATTTTCTTGAAGGACATCGAAGAGTCAACAACAATACCGGTCTAGGTTTTACCGAGAATGGAGAATCATCAAATCAAGTTGATCCAAAGAATGTTTACACAAATTCAAGACCAAGAAATCCTACACACAATCACTATGGAAAGCAAGGCCATACATCAAATGTATGTAGAGGCAAAATGAAAGGTATTTCCTAAATCTACATCTTCATTCATAGGATTATGTTATAAATGTAACAAGAAAGTACATAAAGCATATGAATGTAAGTTTGAGATGAAACAACCAAAGAAGGAAACCTACATGGACAAATATTGTCCTACATGAAAAATGAATGGGCACACAACTCTCGAATGTTGAAGAAAGAAAAGGCAAGCATGGAAGCCTAAAGGTCAAGAAACTCCCTATCAACCGAAGAGAGTTGGTAATCAGTATGTATGGGACTACAATACTTGGACAAACTGTACATCATGTGGAAGATATGGTCACATTGCTGCAAACTGTATGAGACAATGGACTAGAAAGTCTAGAGGCTGGACTAACCCCGGAATGGCATGCTTACATTGTCATATAGTTGGTCATCTCAAGAAAGACTGCAGAGACCGAATGACAGAGACAAGCACATATCTCAATGGAAATACAATTGAAGATATCCAGAGGGCTAGAGATAAAATGTGGAGAAAAGCTTCAAGAAATGATGAAGCTGAACCGAGCAATGCAAATGGTGACACCCCATCTAATGGATCTGGTGACATCACCACCCCCACCTAAGCAGAACAAGTATGGAACTGCATTACCCCAAGCTATTACTTTACATCAATTCTATAGTGTGCTGATAAAATGCCAAATTAGCATAAGAAAGATGTATCATGGTATTACTTGTTAAAATATGTGATAACTATACTTTCAGGCATATATACTGAAACCTGTCGGTATACACTCAAAGCTAAGACTGCCTACATTTACCGAGAAGCATCGGTTAAAATAAAAAGTTGCTAAGTATAAACCGAGCCTCATAGGTAAACAATCAAATGAACAAGTTGTCAGAGATACCGAAACTTGTAGGTAAAAGAAAAGTGAACAACAACTGCTCCAAAACATTTTAAGTGTCATCGAAGGAAGCAAAGTCTTCACCGACGAACTTAGTCTTCATACACTGAGGAGTTGGTAAGAATTTATGGCACGCATTTCAGAGCAATGACTATAAATAGAGCATCAGAACAACTCATTTGTTCACGACACCCAGAGCAGAGCAACCAAGGTGATTTTTGAGCACAGAGCGAAGGGATCATAGAGCGACCATGAATCGACTACCAAGCACTCCTAAGTTGTTTAGGAATCTTTGCAAGTAGTAAATAGTAAGTTCCAAAGAACTGACAACTCTATTTTTTATGCAATACGCAGAAGCCCTAAATATTTGAAAATGGCATCGACTTCATGAACCGTGAAATCCAAGAATGCAAAGAAAGATGAGTTCAAGCTCATCAAGAATATGACATGTGAGGAACCTAACTATAAGATCCATCCTAAGGTTGCCTCACAACCCGACGACACTGGTGCATTTTCACGCATTCCAGATAGGGTTTCGCTGGTTGAAGATGTTCGATCCTTCATACACTGCAAGATTACAAAGATTGGAACATCGGAGGTTGAAGAAGCTTACAAGAAGCTATGCAATGATGATGGAACACTTAAGGAAGAGCACAAGGACATTGAAGTAAAAGTGCTCACCAATGCCCTAATTTTTCTGAAGATTTTCAAAACTGAATGGATTCGATTATTGCTAAGCCGAATACATAACAACAAGCTATGGCTTGATGAACCGAAGGTAATAACCCAAGACATCATTCATGCGGTCATCGGTTACCCCATAACCGATAAAGTTAAGTCACTAAAGCATCCACCAAGGGCTAAGACTGAGAAAATGACTGGAGCCAAATGGGATGGCAAAGGATTGAAAGTTACCACAATAACCGATGATGAAATCAAGTTTGGTACATGTGTTCTGGGCTATAAATTATTCCAAGAAAGCAGATTGAACACCATAGAATCAAGTGCAGTGGACACAGCGTTAAAAATTGTGAAAAAGGGGACACAATTAGACCTATCTGAGATACTCCTGAATCAGTTGAAGGACAACTTAAATACTATCAGGAATGCAAAGTCAAACACTTGTAAGTTTGGCTCATTAATAATGTGTATCTTCTTTTATTTTTAAGAAACATTCTCGTCAGTTGGAGATGTTAAATGGGACAACACCAAATAGATCACCATGCAAATCAGTGAGCACATTTCTACACTTGGAGATAACTTTGAGACAGTCATGGATGAATACTTCAATGTATTCAAGGACCGAATGCAAAAGAGGGTAAGAATCCCCGAGCAACTCATTGAACAATATAAGGATGAGATATGCTTCATGGTTGACACTGACAATACATACATTATACCTATTATACCAAGGACAACATGGTTAGAACCATTAGAGTATGAGATCAACATTGATCTTGCTACTAAGGCAATTGATGCCTTGATCAATTAACTGTTGGATAAGAAGCAACCAAAATTTGGAACCTATGAAAAGGCCAAGACAAGAATCAATTTTGGCCTAGTTGTAAAGAAAATTGTCAAAAACAAGGACAAAATGGTGAAGAATCTCAAGAAGATTCTATCAACAACCGAGGAAGACATTGAGCAAGATGAAGAAGATGGACAGGAGGAAGAAACTGAAGAACTATTATCTGTCAGTAAAGATGAAGAAAAGGATGACTCTGAGGAAACAGAGTCAAATTCACCACCTCTGCCACCAACTAAAAAGCCAAGGACAATAGTTGCTTCTTGAACAAGAAGCCAAACATCCAAAGACTCTACTCCTTCACCTCTAAAGAAAGGAAAGGTCAAGACTTATAAGAGGAAATATCCCGCACCGAAGAGAGGTCAAAACAAGAAAGCAATAAAATTCATTAGAACCCAAGAGGATATAGAGGACACCGAGCAAGATGAAGCTATTGAAGCAGAAAGTGTCAAAGTAAAATAACTTGACTCTATTGATGACATTTGTGTATATATTGCAAATTTTGGATCTATTACAGATCCAAACATTATAAAATGGCCGAAATAAAATCAAGAAGATCAGAACAAAATTGAGGACGCCATGATAGCTAAAATGTACAACTTCAAATATGTACCAGTACAATTTGAAAGCAGTTATGTACCAAGGGAACTATTTGGATAGATTATACTCCCGTTGGACATTTGTATTGAAGATTGAGAAAGAGATCAGAGAGAGTACTTGTTTCTCTCATGCCACCTAAATCAAAGAAGGTTGAAATTGATGAGATGATGGAAAAGTATAAAAAGGAGTTCTCACCGAAGCTGAGAGCATACAAACTCCTTGAAGGAAAGCTTATAGAGCTTGAGAAATACAACCATAAGAAATTGTGCAAGATCATGAACAGACCTATTGAGGAGGACAACCCCGACAAAGAACTTCAACAACAAGATGTTGACAAGGCAACTCAAGATGACACATCCATTGAGTTAGATAAAGAAGAAGATGATAACACAGGCAACAAGACTGCAGATGTTGTAGTGAAACATGGGAAGACACTACAAATGACAACATTGTGGATACTAATGTCATAGACATTACTGATGAACCAGTAGAGGAAGTGAATAAGGATGAAGATGTCACTGTTACAAAGGATAAAACCGATGAGCAGGACACAATAATTGATACTACACAGGTGAACATTCTAGGCAAACTTCCAATATTGATACAATCTATCAATATCATGCAAGAATCAAGCAAGTCACCTGAGAAAGATAATCCAAAGGATGCAGGAGAAGAAGCAAACAAGGATAACACCGATGGTCAGCAAGACATCAAAGATACTCAAGATGTAACCAAAACTAACAAGGTTACTAGAGGAGATAAGGAAAAAGATGTAGATACTCAAGACACTAATGCAGAAACCAAGACCGATGAAGCAAAGGACACCAATGAAGGAGATAAACCAAAAGATGGTACTCCTGAGGAAACTGACAAGAGTGCTATCAATGATGTAAAGGTGAATGTGGAGATTTCTGCAGACACCCGACAAACTGAAACTGATGCCAAGCAGCAGAAAGAAGCACAACATGTCACTTCATCAAGCACAACATAAAAGGTCAAGAAATTGGCAATGGTGTTACATTCTACTGAGTCACAGAAGAAGAAGAAGAAGAAGAAGAAGAAGACAAAGAAGAACAAGTTAGAGGTTACATTGGATGAAATCATTGAAATACCTAAGTGTGACCCCTTTACACTTGACTTTGAAGCATTACATGAATATGGAGAGATATGCCAGAGGAAGGCATTGCAGGAAAAGCTAAAGAAATAGCATAGGGACTCCATGGTACTGGACACAACACAGGACATTCTACATCAAATAGTGCTTGATGTTGATATTGATCAAAGAAAGCCAATACTTGATCAATTAGCTACCCTCACCGACGCAATCACAACTCAGAACATTGATGTTGAGAAGGCAATAGAGGAGAGAGTCGAGATGAAGTACCAACAGAAGCTCATAGAGAACATCAGCCAAGAAGTGGCAAAAAATAAGGTAAAGCTATCAGAATTCATATTTGAATTGGATCCAATCATATTTGAAGCTATAGCCTTAATTCAAAAATTGAGCACAATAGAAAAGTTTACTAAGGAGAATAGTGACAACATTGCAAAGTTGGATACTGATCTAGCAAATAGTGCACAATTCTTAACCGCCGATGGAGACAATGCAGTCAAACTGCATTATGAGAAAATCATAGAGATTAAATAGTTCAGGCAAGAGCTATGGGAGGCAGAAACACATTTCAGGGAAGAAGTAACCAAGCTCCAAGCTCAACTTCTGCCAAATCTTACACTGTTCCAATAGCATATCAGTTTAGCAAGGAAACAGATTGCAACCCCAGAGATGTCTGTAGCCGACAACATCTACGACATGCATTCAAAGATCACACTCGAGCACATGGCTCTAGAGAACCTCAAAGAGCAATGGGAAAAAATGATGGAAGACATGAAGTGTTCACATTCCCATATTTTTTATAAGCTCTAAAGGTAAAGACCTTTGCCCTTAATATCAAAAAGGGGGAAAATGAAGAGTACAAAATACAAATAGGAAAATGATGATATGTACATTCATTCATTCATATGGGCAAATGATAAATATGATATGTATATGAGGAGAAAATGATATTATGAGTACAAAGGAGAAAATGATGAAAATGATATAAGGAAAGACATCATATGTACAGATATACCGGCATATACATAGGGGGAGTCATTAAATGACTAAGGATTATATATGTTGTATATACTTAACATTTTGTCAGTATTTTGCACATATCAGTTTTTTAATACTAATTTCAAAGGGGAAGATTGATGACATTAATTTTCCATTAGTATGCAAACAACACTTTTGGTAAGCATACACCAGAAGACAGGACTGAGAAAACTGAAGATCAGATACTAAGAGATCACCGAAGATGACTAAGTACAAAGAGAACCGATGACACAAGTTAGTGTGTAAACCAAAATTGAAAAGACAAAAATATAAAGTGGAACCCGATATGCAAGTTACAATGCAGACCGATAAGACAGATATAGTGCAATCGATAGAACAAAACTGAAGGACAGTCAAGCATGACCAACAGACATAACTAAAAGTCAGTTGCAGCCCGCAAAAAGTGGATCTAACTTCCACATCAGATAAAGCAAGTGTATTCTATTTATAGGATATTCAATTGTTTTAAATCCATTTCTTTAGGGACAAGATACATGAATGTAAGCGATTTAATCAGTCTAACTGATTTAAAACACATAGACTAGGAGATCTAGATATAAGTTGTAAACCTGATCTTAGAGTTAAAATTGTTTTCATCATAACTCAATGAAGTCAATCCATCTATAAATAGATGATACAATCATTCATTGTAATAAAAAAAGAGATGATGTGAAGAGAGAGGAGAACATGAATGAATCAGACGAGCACATCTATGGATCAAATTGAGAGTTTCAAGAACAGGGACAACAAAAGATGAATTTGGTTAGCAAGAACCAAGAACAGAGCATACCGAGAATCAGAGGTATTATTCAATCACAGTTAAGGTGATAATATTTTTATGTGAACTAAATAGGATCTGTATCAGCAATAGGAGATTGCATTTACTAGGTCAATTTTTAATTTGCTATCATTCTAACAAGTGGAGCAAAGTGTAAAATTCCTTTCAAGGAAGGTAGATTTAACCATCCAACATCAAATCTCTTAACTGAGTGCACACTCAACAGTGTTGCTAAAGCTCTTAACAGAGTACACTTTAACAGGTCTCAACTGATACTCCTAATAGGGTAGATTAATAGAAGTGATCAAATTTTAATCCTTAACCGGCCCCTTCCAATCTGCAGGTAGTGAAGATTTTGTGGGTGCCATCCCCACCACAGTTTTTACTTCCTCACAGAAGTTTTCTGCGATATCATATCTTGTGTTATGTTTCAATTTACTTTCATGAATGTTTCTATGAATGTTCACATGTATGTTAATGTTATGAATTGATACAACTCACAACAAGATAGTATAAATGAGATTGAATAGATATACAATTGATTACAATGGTTAACTAATAAAAGGGATACAAAAGTTTTAGAGGTACCGATTCACCCCTCCCCTCTCAGTACATACTTCCTATTAATCCCAACATCTAAAACCTTGATAAATTATTTTGTTCATGTTTTCCTCGTCTCCCAAAATTCCCAACTCTTTAATATTATTTGAAGTGTTAATAAGGTTTTCCAGGTTCATGAACCATTGAAATCACTAACAGTGTTTTTAAAACCTTTGATGGATATCAAAAAGAACATAATTTACAACTCAAAAGATGGAGATTAATGACCTTACTCCTTTATCTCTATTAATGCATCAAAAACTATCCAACTACATACACTATGAAGAGCAATAGTGGAAAATAACCATCGCTATAAAATTGGTTCTCATCAAATTCATCATAACAAGGATTCTTGAAGATAAGTATGTGATCCTTAATTTGGCTAAATAATTTATCTCCTTTCTTCCCTTGTAAAGTACACACAATATAAAGCTAAAGAGATATAACTTGATTCTATATCATTAATGAGAATAAACATAAACAATTGTTGTAAATATTTTCTTATTGGATTGTTATCAAGCTTCAACAATAATAAAATACCATTTCATTATGATTTCTTCTTTTTCAATTACTATTCTCCTCTTCAAGCACCTAAGTAGTAATTTTTTAAGTGTTGGTGCATTCAGGTTTTCTAGAATCTAAAGGAATCTCCCCTAAATGGCGACTATGTTGAAAGGAAGAGCTCATGACAATCCAAAGTAATTTTGGACCTATGTTGCAACTATCAATACCAATTTAAGAATTTTTGTCTAAAGATTCAAAAAATCAAATCAACATTAGGGTATGTGCAGGATCATGGTAAGCCAAGCTATGGCCTTAAGTGGCAATGAAAAATGAGAAAACCAGGGTTAGTCAACTTGACGTAAAAAGTTGAACATCTTATCAACCTTTTGTGAAAAAGTTGTAAGAATAGAATCTCTAGGAAATTGGATGTAGTTTCTAAACTACTAGCCCTTATCTGAAAAAAAAAATTAATCTAATTGTTGAAAACTTTAGATTTCAATGTAGTAGTACGAACATTTTAGGAAAAAGATAAAAAGTACATGTATGTCTGACCACCTTAATCATAATCAAATGATGATATATTTTCATAAGATTCTAGATACAAGTAGTAAACTCATGCTTGGATGTGACGCATAGTTTTGTGTAATTTTATCCCAAATAAATAATTAATTATGAATTTTCTGCTACAACTTATTCAGAATACAAAAAATCTTGTGTCTGACCACCTTAACTAATTCTAAACTTTACAAAATTGAAAACTTTTTTTTTCTTATAGTAGGCGAAGCATAGAATGTGACGAATGTTTTGGATTTCAAAAAGGTTAAACCATTTGAAAGTTATAGTTGTTTTTCAATCAAACTGTCAATTAGGACTTTAGAGATAACTCAATTAGAAAATAAGTAATAATTACTTACTGGACTCAAAATTTGACAGTAATTATAATGATGGAAAGTTGTTAATTTATTTAAGAAACCCTTTTTGTTTCATCAATTTTGGGTGAAAAAAGGTCACCATCTACATGGTCAATGTCTGGAGATCAGAGGCAATATTGTGAACACATCTTTTGGGTTGACCATACATGTTTGGCATTGCAAAGCCAAAACCCAAGGCTAATCAAATATTCAAAAACATATCGCATATCCGATATTATCAGATATGCCATATATCCCGCCCAATTTTTTCAATGTTTTTTTCAATTTTAATATTTTTGTTTTTTATGTTATATATAATAAATTTCATTAGCATTAGTATTATCTGCAAGGTGAAAAATGGAGATCTTTAGATAGGGTTTTGAATAATGGAGATTTGCACATAAAAGATACCCTATGCCTTCATTAATCACCTACATTTAACTTTAATAATAAGGAATGTAAATCTGGAAATGTTTGTAAAGAATAATGAAATAAAATACATACCTCATAATATAGCAGATTTGGAAAAGCTTATTTTCTGGTGTCTGTATCAAGCTTCTAAAAATTTTGCAAATGGATCTGGAACAGAAACACAGAGATGAAGAAAAACCAAAAATATTTTCCTTTTCTGAGTAAGGTCGACCTTGACCCAAATACGGGGGTGCAATTTCACCCCTTTATGTCGACCTTGACTTGCACTACTCCAACGAAAATTCTATTTGTGGATCCTAAAATTTTGCCAAAAAGGGTATCCAAATATGCTTTGCAACTCCTGAAACAGTGACTGTAGATATCTGAAAATGGTGTTTTTGGGTGGTTATATAGGGTTTTTCCTTAGTCAAACCCTCATCTTTTATGGTTTTCACCTCCATGAATAGCCAGATGTAATAGAATATGTGTGTGTTTTGCTTGTAGGAAGAGCTTTGAATGTGCAATGCCAAGATCTAATCATCTAGATTGAAACCCTAACATGAATTAAAAATGAGAGAGCAATGCATAGATTTGAATATGATAAAGAAAGCATACCAAGCCCCCAAGGCTAAAGTACTCCTACCAAACTCACAATCTATACTTGCTACCCCATGATTGTATATTTTGAGTGCTTGAATGTTGAAAATAATATATCAAAGAAGAAGGAAGGATTGAAGAACTCTTTCTTACTCCAATGAATGTCCACAATAGCTTGTCCACAAAATGCTTGCTTGCATTAAGGCATCATCATATCTTGTCCTCCTATATCATCCTCTTGCATTCTTTCATCATCATCATGTCATCATTGTATCATGTGATAATAGTGTCATAATATCCTCAAATGAAGGCAAAAGAGAGTGTATATATAGAGATTTCAAGGTAAGTCTCCTAGGGAAATGTGAGGGCCCATAATTCAAATTTCACCTCGAATCATGGTCCAATCACAATGACCAACTTCGAAGGAAATGCATTTAATTAAATTTTGAATGAAAACCCTTTTGCATTCGGATCTAGGGGCCAATTTTGGATTTAGGGCCCCACTATGATCCAAATTTGAAAGCGGGAACCAAAAATCGACAAAGGTCAAGGTCAACCTTGACCCTAACCTAGGTCAGGGTCAACCTGGACCCTAACCTAAGGTTTCAGGTCGGTCAACATAGAATTTCGGTGAAGTTCCCAGGTCGGTCAGGGACCTAGGATGATGGGAAAATAGAACCGAATGCTAGAAATGGGCACATGAGCCTAGAAGAGATGTGATGAAGGATAGGAGAACCAATACATAGGTCCTAACTATAAATTAGAGCCATGAAGAAGGAAATAAAGGAGAATCCTCAGGATCCTAACGCTAATTCCAAGTGCAGATGCATCCTAAATACAAATCTATCATGTAAATGCACTAAAAGAGGGTGCTAAAGTTACCAAAATAAAAGTGCTTCCATTTTAAGATGATACATTTATCCCCCACTTTATCTTAGATATGACATTACATGAATATGCAAGCTAAAGTAAGAAAACATCATAATAAATAAAAAGGATATAGACAAGTCCTCAATGTAGAGATCCTGCAAGAAACCATTGGTACCTGCATCCTGCAACACACAAGGTTAATGAAAATCCATAAATCACCTAAGACTTACTAAGATGAGATTGAGAAGTGCATAGATCCCCTTATGCCCCCCCTTGCTTCACCTTTCTACTTTTGAAGGGTAAAACAGTGTGATAAGGATAACCCTATACACTAGATATGCACCTTGTTGAAAAAGCTTTTCCTAAACTAGTTATAAGGATCCTAAACCTTCCTAAACTGATTTAAGGAGTTAGGTATCTAAATCATTATTCCAACGCCGTAGATGACACTGAAAATGGAGCTACAGAACTCAAGTTATGATGAAAAGAGTGAATATCTATCTAAAAGCATATGAAGGGAAATTCAAATTTAACCTAGGTAAACCCTAACAAAACCCTAAAAATCCTAACAAAAACACTAATTTCTATCTATAAATAAGGGAAGATAGCACATACCTCCTAATTCTTACTATTTGCAAAATTTAGGAGAGAAAGCAGGAGGGCCAATCTGAGAAGAACTTTGGCGACATGAATGGAGCTCCTGAGATAGTGCGTGGCGACAGGACAACCGCTTCCCGAGGTAAGTTCACTATTTTTGAAATCTGTAATCTCAATTTCTTGGTTTGATAGGAAAGGTTGACCTTAACCTATAAAGGTCAACCTTGACCCAGTTATGTCGACCTTGACCCTTTAAGGTTGACATGAACTGGGAAGGTCCAGACATTCCTCTGGAGTGAGGTTGACCTCAACCCACAAAGGTCGACCTCAACCTAGGAAAGTTGAACTTGACCTAACAGAGGTTGACCTTGACCTAGTCAAGTTGGATATACAGTTTAGTGATTGTAGAGTTCTGATATGATGTTGCTTTGTGCTTACAGGACCTAGTTCATCTTTGAGAGCACCCCTTTGGAGAGCTACTACTATTGATTGGAGAGAAGTTGTCCAAGGTAGATGAGGATGAGACACAGTTGCTAAGAGACATGGGATTGTACTAGGTAGCATTCCTACTATAGATGAGATTCCACCAAGCCATGATATCATTTCTTATAGAGAGGTGGAATGAGGACACATGTGCCTTTCATCTTCCCTCAGGAAAGATCACAGTGACATTCGAGGATGTATATAGGATCCTACGACTTCTAGTTCAGGGCGAGCCTGTCAGACCAAGAGTACAACAATGTTCCAAGGATATTCATGCAGATATAGAGTATTGCATAGGATGGGTTCCACAGATGCAAACCTGAGAAAACCATATCACCCTATCAGCTATACTGGCAGGTTCGACACCCTTGGTACGGAGGGTTATGTTGTTTATACTTTCTTTGGTTGTAGTACCCAACACAAAGGGTACAGTCTTTTCAGCACCTTTCACCCATCTTGTATGCAAGATGGAGAGTGATAGCACCATCTTCGTGTGGGGCCGCAACATTCTATCCCATCTATATCATGAGTTATGTCAGTTGGTGAGATATTAGCGAGAGAGGCTCACGGTATGCACACTATTACAAATTTGGTTATTCGAGAATTTCACATGTACGTGAACATAGGGTTATCGAGTGATGGTAGATGCGAGCACACCTAGAGACTTTTCTTATCCATTGGGAGTTGTCTAGTAGTATGGAGATATCATTTACTGGAGGGTACATCTAGACCGTATACCAGACACATATGTGATATGGAGACCATACTATCGCATGATAGAGTGGCCAGATACACGACATCAGATGAGACATTTGGAGCAGTGCAAGCTGCTAGAGGCTCATCCCAGTCACATAGTAATGTCGTATTACTATGACAGAGTGATGAGATAGTTTGGTCTTGTACAGGGGGTCCCCAGAGCAGTACCTCGGTATGCACATCTGAAAAGATACTATCAGAGACCCGACGCTATACATCAGCCATCAGTAGCAGAAATTATAGACAATGATACATATGAGACAAAGGATATAGAGGTATCCCCTGATGCAGCCCAGGCAAATATCAGCAGGGATTACATCAAATACTGGAGTCTAGAAGGAACCCACCCCATCTTCCCTGATAACTATCCCACAGGTGATCCAGGCCTTTTAGAGAGGACACACCAAGATAGTGACATACTAGAGGAGGATGAGGAGGATTGCAGAGATGAGGGGGAGCCCACCTCTAAGTGAGATCCCATGGAGGAGGAGAGAGCAGAGGAGAGAGAAGATAGGATGCCCCCGATGGGTAGTACGGGTGCGGATGAGTATGTTGTTCATTCAATACCACTAAGATCACGATGACCTTCACATGCCCATATAGAGACACCACCCCCGATACCTAGACATAGAGAACATGGAGAGAGTAGTCACTCCATGCCCCCACCATCTAGACCCTTCAGTGATACCCACGTGGGAGATCCAGGTATAGAACATATATTTTATTGAAATATTTAACTTAATTTTTGAAGAAAAAATACTAACAGATTAATGTATTTTAATTCTATTGCCTGTATAGCAGAGTGGAGGAGCTTTGTATCCAAGGTCCTGAAGGATACATGTCTGTCCTACCTACTACCATCCTGCGAGTGAGAGTTCCTCATTGGTCACAGAGATCCCGATAGGCATGCCGACATCTTTTCTTGTGTCCAGTGAGAGCTGAGGTTATGTAGAGAGAGAGAGAGAGAGGAGAGGCTGATGGATGACCTACGAAGATCACAGGAGTGTGTATATGATCTCATCATGTCAAGGAGCCACTCATGGAATACTGTATAGAGATTTTCATCTTCACTTCATAGATCAGAGAGATCTGGGAGCCATCGACCATCAGAGCATAAAGATAGAGAGAGTGATAGATAGGGCATTGTGCCACATATGTATCAAACTCAAAAAAAAAGGAACAAAATTATATATGGATGAAAAACTCTCTTTGCTAGTTAGTTCTGTGTTTGATTACTATATTTTCACCAAGAACATAAAACTTAACAGAAAGAAAGAATGTGTATAAATGTATTCAAATGTAATCCGCTAAAATCACATACCCTATAAAACAAACATAAATATCTTATAAGGAATACATAAATACACAAGGAAGGAATGATGTACTAAGGATAATAATGTTTTAGATTCATAATATTGATAGGTTCCTTAAGAGGCACACCATCCATATCAGAAATTTTGTAAACACCTGAACCAAAGTCCTCAATTACAACAAATGTTCCAAGCCAATTAGGGCTAAACTTTCCTTTTTCACTAGGTAAAGCATTCACATTTCTTTGATTCTCATATAGCACTAACTCACCCACTGAAAATGATCGTTCAATTACCTTATTATTATACTGCTTTTGAAGTGATTTATGATAAGATTTTATATGTTTCAAATCATTTATTCATTGTTCATCCAACATTTATAATTCTTGTAATTTTTGTTTTAAAAATGTATCTTTGTCAATTATCCCATGAAATGAAACACGTAAAGAAGGTATTTCCAATTCCAAAGGCATAAGAGCATCAGTACTGTAGACAAGATTATAAGGAGAATTACCCGTGGCAGTACGAACACTATTCCTATAAGCCCATAAAGCATAGGTAAGTTGGGTATGCCAATCATTTACATGCTTATTAACTTTTTTCTTCAGAATTTGTTCAATGGCCTTATTTGATGCTTTAACTTGACCATTGGATTGAGGATAATAGGGAGTCAAAAATCTATGTTGATTTGATATTTCTCCAAGAATTTTGTGACTTCTTTATTCTTGAAATAGGTACCATTATCCAAAACTATCATCGATGGAATACCAAATCGTGTTATAATATTTCTAAGAATGAAATTACAAATAACATCTGCAGTAGTTGAATGGAGAGGGACAACTTCCACCCACTTTGTAAAGTAATCTATAGCTGCCAGGATGTACGTATGTCCTTGAGAAGAGGGCGGTGAGATTTTTCCAATAAGATCAAAACCCCAAATACTAAAAGGCCCCTCCCCCACCAACAAATTTTTCTTGTCTTGTGTGCAAGAGCTGATTTGCGGGTTTTCAAGTTTTTGTGACTGAATTTGGCTGATTTAGGGATACAATTTATGTCATACATTTGGATCTCATATTTTTTTAGAGTGTAGGTATAGGTCAAACTCGATATGTACCCAAGTGTGACCTATACCCTCCAAGTCGACCTATTCTTGGGACCTTCAAATTTTCACACTTTGCAAATCTCAACTTCCCGATTCCAGATCTAGCTCTGTTCTGGTTTCTAATACAGTTTGACATTTTGTTTCCTAATCTGAATGTGCATCCTCTACTAGCCCTCAAGGTGAGTTTATTCTCCTCTTTTTCATTTCATAAGCACTTACTTTCATAGATTAGATTGCATAGCATTTATGATTCCTTCTATTAGGGAAAGGAGGAGCAAAACCCAATGCCCAAACATTGAGAAGATCACGAATTGGCACTTCGCCTTGTGCTAATCGGGTTTTCCTTTGTGGTAAAGTCTTGGTCTTCTTCCTATAAATGTAACACACCTATTATATATATATATGCAAAATATAAGATTATTATTGTAAACAAGCCTAAAATATATATACGATGTGTATACTTCCTACAACTTGGAAAAAGTAAAATGAGGAAAGTATAGGGAGAAATATGTTAAAAATTCTCTCTTGATACTCCTAAATGCAACCATGAGGTTGCTTTTATGTTTTTTGAGATCCTTCAAAAGTTTGGTCTTCAAATGCTCCTTCAACCTACAAGCTCAAAACTCACAAAAAATAATCGAATACACATGTTAGAAGGGAATGTTCATGTCGGGTTCACCAAAATGTGATGCATAAAAATATAAATAAAAGAACAAGCATAAGAAACTAAACCTATTCCAACATAGTCATGCACACCTCAAATGATATAGAAGTAAGCACGCAAATATGAAGTAATGAAATAATAAATAATCTTGAACTACTTCAGCACAAAATGTGCAAACCTCCAAATTCAAATGTCTTGATAATATTGTCATGAAGTTATGTAGTTGCTCACTAAACCTATAACATAACAATGCATAAAGAGATGATATGAGGAATGACGTGAAGACTCCCAATTTATAGAATTTTGAGAGAAATCAAGGGTTGAGATTTAATATTGAATGGAGGGCTATGATGAATTTGGATTGATGATGTGGAAATGATGTGGATTCCAAGTGGAAAAGGAGTTGATCATTCAAAAGGTGAGTTGTTGCTCACACATGTGTGAGAAACTCATGAAATGGATGGCTTGAATAAAGAGTGGGAGACAAATGTGTAAGATTTGAAAGGCTTGAGAAATCTCACACATCTATGTGCAAGGCTCAAAGAGAAAGTGGAGACATGTAAGATTTGAGTGGCTCAAGATAAGTACACATGTGGAGAGTGGCTCAAGGTAAATTAATTAAAATTTGAAATTTAAAATTGTGCTCACACGTGTGTGAGATAATTTTAAATTAAGATAAATGGTTAATGGGTGTAGGAATCAAGAAATTATGCTAATTAATCAACGGTTAATTAGTGGATAGGATTTAGGAAAAGGTGGGGTATTTAGCCTGGGGGTTAGTAAAGATTAATTAAATTTCTAAGAAATGAGATAGGATAAAGATTAAATAAATGTAATTTATTTTATCAAGGGTAAGGGATAAAGGTGATTTTAGGTAAATAAATATAAATTTATTTAATTAAGGGTAGGGTAAAGGATAAATTTAATTAAATAAATATAAATTTATTTAATTAGGGATAAGGTAAAGTTATAGGATTATTAAATAAATAATAAATATTTATTTAATTGGATAGGATAGAATAAGTTAGAATGTGTTCAAGTTTGGAAAATTGTTAGTGTCTATAGGTAGTTGTCTTAGTAGAGCTCTAAGTAATAGCTTCATATGAGAATTGAAAGAAACAAGCTAGTTGACACCTACAAATATATAGAAGCAAGACATGTACCACATTGTATTCTATGATGCATGAACCACTATTGATATAAAAACCCTAATTTAGTATACATATGGTACTAGGAATCTCTTTCACTAGATATCCATCTCATATGAAAAACTCCATGTTTACTATAAAACATCTAAAAAATATTAACGTCCTTGTAAAATACCCAAGTTTAGACATATATTGAATATGAAATACATCTCCAAAGGGTAGATATTAAAACAAGATTGTTCAGGGCATAAACATTAACGACTTCAAAGGAATAATTATGAATGTTTAAAAGAGCCCAAAATGCTCATTTGATGGGATCAAATCCCTTGCCAAATAAGTATTTAAGACAAAATACTTCCTTGAGAGTTTTGTCAAACCTTGGACATTCCAAATTATGAAATCCATAATTGGGCATTAGGGGCCCAAATTATTGGGAGTCAAATAACTATTGTGCAATTTCTTTTTCCTCAAATTAAGATTTCCTATCGAAATGAAAGGGTAGGTATACTATTTGTATCATAATAAATGGTGATAAATGATATGGAGGAAGATAACTCACTAAATCAAATGGATATGGAGGGCCTATGACACATTATGATACATTAGGAACACCCCCAAAGGCTCACTCTCAAACCCAAATTAGATTAACATAACCCAAAAGGATGAAGGGATGCTAATGCAAAATCTAGATTTGAAGATGGAGTGCGGGGATGGGTTCCTTTAATGTCAAAGTGTAGATGATGTGTAAAAATGACTGCAAATCTATGAAAGAAATTAATACTATTAAATGACAACTAAATAAATATGATATCATATCTGGTGCATAAAAGTAAATGCAAGATGAAAAGAACAAGAATGAACTCACTTTGAAGCTAGGAGAAGATGGAACAAACTTTAAATTTGAAATTGGTTGTCACAGAGCTATCAGAATAAAAAATGGCTCTGGATCTGGCACTCTGAGACTTGTAAATCCTGACTGTGAAATTCTTGGATCCAAAGGACTATGTTGAACAAAGTCAACCTTTTCCAAAAAAAACTGACCTAGTCCTAAAGGTTCAACATGCGATGAAATCTGTGAAGGACTTTCCACTGGTTCTAAAACTCCCAAAATCCAAATCCGAAGCTCCAAAAATCTATTCATACACACAAGAAGAAATGGAAAAGGTTGTGGACAAGTAATGTAAACAAGATAAATATCAGTTTTGCCTTGTATTAAAAACCCTCATGGATGGATGTAGAAATCAGTCAAATCCATGAAGATGCTTGAAATGTATGTTTGGAATGTGTTGTAGAATCAAGGATGCCTTCACAAATGTATGGATCTACACTTTCCAATCTCAAATCTTGAATGAGTGTATGCTTAAAATCTTGAATGGAGAAGAAGAATGGATCTTCTTGCTTGCCTAATAATTCCTCTACTTGGCCACCATGAGAGAGAAATTTGCATCAATGAGAGAAGATTTCCTTTGCTTGACTGGAAGAATACATGGAGATCTTGAAATGGATGCTTGACTTCAAATCTTGCATCCACCGCTTCAATTACACAACTTGAAAACTTGCTTGCACTTGATTTATTGATAGCTCTTGAATTTGAGATCAAGTAAGAATTTCATATAGATAGTGGATGTCAAAATGAGAGGACAAAGCCCCCTTTTATACTCATTTAGGGTTTCAATATTGTCATAATGACCACAAATAAATATTAAGAAGAAAAACCTCTACATTGGGCCTAGAGACAACTTAATCACAATGCCCTAGGACAAGGTCAAATTAGGTCGACCTTGTCCAGGACAAGGCTGAATTAGTTTGACCTAGTCCTAACATTGCTAAAGTCAAAGTAGATCTAGGTCTTGGGAAGTCTGAAAATTTTTGGGGAGAGAAAATGAAAGATGTGGAAAATCAATCATAAAGACATTAGGATTTAAAATCACTAAAATGGGGTCTAATAGGTCCTAAAGCCACCAATAATGGGTGTTAAATTTTTAGGATAATACATTTAGGCCCCACTTTAGTGAGAGTATGAGACAAGATCATTCTCATGGTAAACTAGATCAAATGCATAAGATGATCTCATTAAGGTTAAGGAGATATAGAAACATCAAGCCCCCAAGTGACTTAAGTCCTCATCAAATCTAAAACCAAAATAAGAGAGAGAGAGAGAGAGAGAGAGAGTTGAATAGTCTAGCAAGTTGTATTATGCTAGTCCAATCCATCAACAAGGACCATTCCTTAAAGGAAATTTCTTCCAATAATTGATACAACAACATAATGACCAGTCCTAAGGAAAGGTTGACTTCCTTGGGGATCAAAGAAGGAGGATCAGAATAGAAATCTGAAAAGCGGTTGGTCAAAAAACTAAATGAATAATGGGGATCAATCTAAGGATCCACTAAAAAATAGCATCAAATCTGTGTGTGTGTGTGTGTGTGTGTGTGTGTGTGTGTGTGTGTGTGTGTGTGTGTGTGTGTGTGTGTGTGTGTGTGTGTGTGTGTGTGTGTACAAAATGTGAAACACATAGTAGAGTGTATGCCCCCACATTGAAGCTATTACAAACACCTTAATGGGAGCAAGGGCTTTAACAAAGCGTACATGTATCTAAAAGAAATGTTTCCACTATGAAATGCCCCCAAGTAAGGATAAATAAAGGGAAATGAGAACATGACAAAAGAGAGAATGAAAGTTATCTACCAACTCTGGGGTCAGTAGGTCATATGATAACTCGTCTATATCTAAATTATGTCAAAATTAATTGTCATCATCCCCCAAAGGTAGTAGAACTATAAGGACAATGGAGGAAATGCACATAAGAGATACAAAGGAGAGTCTTTTGGGTCGACATCATGGAGACCAAAAAGAATAGGTAGTTACCATTTTGCATCATCTCAGGCAGACAACACAATGACACATGTACAAATAGTAGCACATGTGTGACATAAAATGTAACAACTATTGGCAATTTGACTACCTGAGGATGCATGACTCATTTTGTTTTGTCATCATGGCAACAAAGTCATCTTTAGTTTCTGTCTTGAAAGACAAAATGACTAAGTAAGAAAAATAGGGCAGACAAAGATACTCAGCGATCAACACATTAGCGCATGTGTGAGATCAATTTAGCTTATGTACATTCAGATATAAGTTGTATGACACGTGTACATGATGCATCCAGACATGCATAGTACAGAACTATAGTATGACAAAGTTATAGGCAGATCAATAGACCAGCAGTCTAGAAGACAGAGCATAGAAGCTGACTAAGTGTTTTGATCAGCGTGTATTATTTTGTTATGTAATGGCTAAGTGCCTTTGGTTATATGATTGTAATAATGTAATTAGCATTTTTGTAAACACACTTAAGCCGACTTGTTCGGAGGTGTTGTATATTTTGTTTTAGGGCCGACTAGTGTTTTGTTTTGGGTCGCGCCTATTTGGATTTGAATATATAAGTATGTAATGCAAAGATATGTCAGAAGTGTCGAATAGAATGCAAGAGGAAGATATAGAAGAATAGTACAATGAATTTAGTACATGATATAGCTCTTTAAGAGAGTAAGAGCATTCACGCATACACGGAACTGATCAGACAAGCAATGTCATCATAGCAGTTCATTTTGATATAGTGCATATCATCTCTCAGAAGGTTGTAGCCTTCATATTTTTGGGCAGTGAGCCATATACCTTTAATAGAGTTTTTTAAAAGACTCCTGACAGGGTCAAACCTTTAACCAGGTCATTGTACTCATATTGTAAAGACTACTTTTAACAGGGCAAAGGAACTCTCACAGGTTCATTATACTTAGTACAATATTTGTGGGTACTAATTCCCACCGGGGTTTTCCTCTGATCAAGGTTTCCCTGTAATCATATCATGTGTTATGAGTTCTTAT
>MU224652.1:1161079-1177885 GCA_018584345.1 Thuja plicata | reverse complement strand
ACAAGTGATGAGGAACCCTCACTTTTTGGAAACAGTGAACATTTTGAATGACTTAGTGCCTGCTGATCAGAAAGTAGCCAAAGTCCAATCAGTTGAAGATGTGGACAACATTTTGACAAACTTCAAATCTCACTTTATAAGCCTAGAAGATTCAGCCACTAAGATTGTTGAAGATGAATATAAGAAGGAGAGACTAAATGATCTGGTCAAGAACTTTACCTTAGAATTAAACTCCTTAAAGATTGGGCAATCTATATTGAAAGAATTAGCAACTAAAGGCAAGAGAATCATAGCAAACTACATGGACAGAGTGAAGCTCACCTCTGAGCACACCAAAAAGATAGAAGAGGCAGAGTTAAAGATAGATAGCATAAGATAATCAGTTGAAACTTCCACGCAAGACATGACTATTTGCAATAATGTCTATCAAGGACAGTTGGATAAAATTGAGAAGGCAAAATTGGAAATCAGCAAGATAAGGATAAGACAAACCCAGTTGAGAAATGCACTTGCGCCATCTCTAGAAGTCTTAATTGAGAACATCAAATAGATTGATGAAACCATGGTGACATATGATCAAGGTCCTTGCATGGATCTGATTAAAATGGAGAAATTGACATATGCTCTATGCGCGCATCTACAAACTGTTGATGCAATGAAGGTATTTTGGCAGAAAGAGATCCAATCTCTTCAAATTGTGTATCCTGAAGTTTATATGGAGTAAGTATGCAGAAGACTTACAATTTTTTGTACACCTTTGTCATTAATGTCAAAGGGGGAGTAATATAGAATGTGTATATGTGGAGAAGTATATGTATATATCACTATATTGTTATGTTATACAGTCACTTTTTGTGTTTTTATACAGTCACTTTTTGTGTTAAGTCATTTTGAGTAACTTGGCCACATCTCTTTGTTGCCATAAATGAAAAAGGGGGAGATTGTTGGCAAGTTGACTACCTAAGGATGCATGACTCATTTTGTGTTGTCATCATGGCAACAAAGTCATGTTTAGTTTCTGTCTTGAAAGACAAAATGACTAAGGAAAACAGGGTAGACAAAAAAACTCAGCGATCAGCACATCAGCGCACGTGCGAGAGATTGATTCAGCTTATGCATGTTTAGATATAAGTTGTATGACACATGTACATGCTACATCCAGACATGCATAGTATGGAACTACAGTACGACAAAGTTATAGGCAGATCAATAGACCATCAGTCCAGAACACAGAGCATAGAAGCCGACTAAGTGTTTTGATCAACGTGTATTATTTTGTTATGTAATGGCTAAGCACCTTTGGTTATATGATTGTAATAATGTAATTAGGATTATAGTAAACACGCTTGAGCTGACTTGTTCAGAGGCATTGTATATTTTGTTTTAGGGCCGACTGGTGTTTTGTTTTGGGTCGCGCCTATTCGGATTTGAATATATAAGTATGTAATGCAAAGATATGTCAGAAGTGTCGAATAGAATGCAAGAGGAAGATAAAAAAGAATAGTACAATGAAGTCAGTACATGATATAGCTCTTTAAGAGAGTAAGAGCATTTACGCATACACAGAACTGATCAGACAAGCAGTGTCATCACAACAGTTCATTTTGATATAGTGCATATCATCTCTCAGAAGGTTGTAGCCTTCATCTTATTGGTAAGTGAGCCTAGGCAATGAGCCATATACCTTTAACAGGGTTTTGTAAAAGACTCCTAATAGGGTCAGACCTTTAACCAGGTCATTGTATTCATATTGTCAAGACTGATTTTAACAGGGCAAAGGAACTCTCACATGTTCATTATACTTAGTACAATATTTGTGGGTACTAATTCCCACTGGGGTTTTCCTCTGATCAAGGTTTCCCCGTAATCATATCATGTGTTATGAGTTCTTATGTTAAGCTTCATTCTATGTTTGATTTATGTTTAAGTTGCTGAAAAGTAATTAATAGACAAACATTGATTCACCCCCCCCCCTCCTCTCAGTGTTTCTAACAACAACATATAGAAGAAGTGAGATATAAATAAGAGAATGTGTATGACATTTTAATTCCTTTATCACCTTGCACCAACAAAGCAACAAGGGCCATTTAAATAAATCTACACAAAACATGAAACAAGAAACACAACACGAGAGAATCACATCATGAAACATAGGAAAACCAAAAAGAAAAGAAAATCCATCGTACTAGAGGAGTTAGTGAAGTGTATCACTTGTTAGAATGAATTTAGAATAACTGAGAAGGGAGGGGTGAATAAGTTATCCTCAGGTCTAGATGTAGCAAATAAAAACTTTTTGTATTTCAGATCTACTCGGAAGCAGTAGCATAAGTCAACAACTTTAATCATGCAATTTATTGTCAATTGAAATTAGCTTGTAGAAAGATAACAGTAAAACAAACCATAAGCATTCACACAAGTTGACACAAGTTGAGAAAATATTTGAAAGATTGTTTTCACTCGGCAATTTCACTGGTGCTCGGCATTGAACAACTTTGCTCGGCACAGAACAACCAGAAAAACTATCTTTGAAAGATAAGAAACTAATTGCTTTGCTAGAGTGCCAACTGATCAAGTACTCTTTTATTTTCCTTAACTCAAACATTCACTTGGTCTTCTTGTTAAATCTTCTTCATCAACAATAGATATGGTACTCAAACAGATAACAATAGTCTCACCAGTCAAGGTTTGACAGCAATGACAAAATAACAATTGCTTGCATTGTCACTTTCCAAAATCACTATCCCCCTATCTCTGTCCATGGTGTTTAGGGAAGGTGGGAAACTCACAAGAGGAGATAAATCAAGCACAAGAGATGGAACAATATCCAATTCTGAATAAGAACCCTTTAGTGAAGATATGTCATTGTGTTCATTACTAGGAGTGATATTTAACTCTTGTGAAAGCATAACTGGTAAATCATGATGAATATCAATAGTTTCATACATGTCATCAGAATCACTAGCATGAATATCATTGTTGACATCAAGAACATCATTATCAAGAGTATCTTATTCATCTAGATTAATTGTAATAGATTAGCTAACCAGTCAATTAAATGTTTGTAAATGTTTATTTATGACTTGGTTAATATTGTGTTGACTTTATTGAGTTGACCAATGCATTTTGGCTCATCAGATTTGTTTTTTATGTCAACGGCTAAAATGTTTTAGGGTAAAGTCTGACTTGGACAAGTTGTTATAAAATAAGGATGAAATCAAGTTTTAGGGTAATGATGTGATGATGCAATAGGTAAGTGTGATTGTGCAAAGTTGAAGAAAGGAGAGTTGATGTTTAAGGTAGTGTTATGATCAGAATTGAAGTGGATTTGTCAGATAGGAAGTGTCATATTGAGATCATTTATTCTTGGGTCTATCTCAAGGAAAACCCTAACAAGTTTGTAGGTGAAATCCTTTAACAAGGTCACTCCTAATAGGGTGAACATGATCTTTAATAGGAGTTGAAGTATAAATCCTGTAACCGAGTAACTCTTAGAAGGATTTTGAAATCCCTTAATAGGGTAGTTCTTAACAAGACTTACATTAGATTTTAATCGGTCTAAAGATACTCTTAACTGGGTATACCCTTAGTAGGGTTTTTGTAATTACTCCTAATAGGGAAGATTTCATTGGTGCACTAGTGAAATTTTTTGGTATCATCTCACATGTGTTTTTCTCCCTCTAACAAGGGTTTCCATGAGAAAAATATTGTGTCTTGAGTTTACTTCATGTGAATGGTTTATTTGCTTAGCTTCTATGTACAATATTCTCTTTTGCATGTTGGTTGTTGTGGAATATATTTGAAAAGTATTTCATTTTTGTGGGTGCACTGATTCAAACCCCCCCCCTATCAGTACCTTTAAAGACTAGCAATTAGTGTCAAAGCCTTTCTCCCTTGATAAAGCCTAACAACTCAGGGAGGATCCTTAAGGCGAATATGGAGGGTTTTTTGAAGCACAAGAAGAAACTCAAAGAAGTTGAAATGGTCATTGAGGAATTGAAGAATCAACTGAATCGATCAATAGCTAAAAGACAAGAGCTTTTTGAACAATTAAGTGAGAGCCAAGACTACATTGAGAAATTAAATGAACAAAGTGGATCTGATGAATCTGAAGCAGCCCTAGAAGTCATGGCTATGGAGAATGAGAAATTGCGCAAAGAAAAGAAAAACCTTAAGAGAGAGATTGAAGTTCAATCAATCAGGACGGGTGAAGACTTGGAATTAAGGAGATCTATAGAGGATGCAAGGAAAGTTACAGAAGATGCCCTCAAGGCCAAGGATAAAGAACTAAAAGCTATGGAAGATGAACTTTTCAAGCCAGGACAAGAAGTTAGCACATTGCATGATACAAGTGAAGAAAATGGAAAATCCCAAAGGGAGAATGAGAATCTAAGAAATGAGAATGAGAAACTAAAGGGAGAGTTGAAGATTGTTAATTATCTACTTAATACATTCAATGAGAGAACTACAAAACTTGATGAACAACTAAGGAATCAAAGAAGGAGCAAAGAGACCATAGGAATTGGATATACCAGTCATACTACCTTTGAATTTGGTGAATCTTTTGGAACAAAGGAGATCAACCAAGAAGGAAAGTCTCCACCGAAGGTAACACAAATAAATTATGGTAAGAAATCTTACAAACCTGTATGTTTCAATTGTCATAAGGCAGGTCATACTACAAATGTATGTAGAAGCATGTTTGCAAATAGAGCTAGGAATTTTGGTGGATATTGCTACAACTGCAATAAGTATGGAAATGATGCATATGATTGTAGATCTAGATCTAGTAGTAGATATAGTAGCTTTGATGGTTACTATTACAACTACAAAAATATGGTCACAAAGTAGATGAGTGCAGGTCAAGAGTAAACAATCAAAGGTCACTAGTGAATCGGGAAAGACTTTACCAAAGAGAGAGACAATTAAATGTCACATGCTCAATCTGTGGTTATGGACACATGACTGTGAATTACAGAATGAGGTCTAAAAGAGATAATGTTGGACCATGGAGATCAATTGGTATGGCATGTTTTCATTGTCACAAGATTTGACATCTAACAAGGAACTATAGGACAAGGAACCAATCGGTAAATAAGTCAAAAAATCATGAATAAAATCATATTGTGAATATAGAAGAGGTTAGGAAAGAGATGGTCAAGACTTGGAAGAATAAGGAAGATAGTAAGACTGTTAGAAATATTAAAAAATTGGAAACAAGCTTAGGAAAGAATCCAAGTGAGTGACCAAGAGTAAGAGTTTTACCAAATACACAAAGAGTGAGATATTGCTCCAATAGATCAAACACCAAATTCACAAAAATGATCCAAGACCAAGACAAGAACACAAGAATTTTGAAAGGGGAAAAAACAAGAAAAAATCCTTTGTGTATAATATGAATGAGGCACAAAGCCTAAAGAAGAAGAGAGAATGAGAGAAATAAGCTCATTACAATAATGAGAGAAAGTTTGATAATGTGAGGATAAGTGAGAAAATAGAGAATATTATTGAGAAAGTGTGTGTAGAGGCATCTCTTAAATAGAGATGAGTGGAGGAGTTTGCATGTAACTCCCATCTTCTATGAAAGTCACATTCACATTGAGTGTGTTCCAAATGTGAGAATCCTCTTAAGTGGGAATATCTAAATTCCTTGTTAAAGGAATTACAAAAATGTGACATGTCCTCCTACTTGGACTAGAGGACAAATAAAATTTAGGATATCTTGGTTTATCCTTTAATTACATAGTTCACCAACGAAAGATTAATTTCTAACACCCCCCTTTAATCTTTACTTGGGGTATTTACATCAAGGGGTATCAAACCCAAATTTTTGCAATGAAATTAAAATTTATCTCTAGAAAGAGGATTTGTCAAAATATCTGCAACTTGACCTTCACCCTTGAAATAGACGAGGGAAAATTTCTTTTCTTCAATTTTCTCTCTAATGAAGTGGTGGTGGAGAGAAATGTGCTTTGACTTTGCATGGTAAATCAGATTCTTTGCCAAGGCTATTGCACTTTGATTGACACAATATATAGGTGTAGGTTCTTGTTAAGGTAGACCCAAATCTTCAAGAATTCTTCTAAGCCACAAGCTTCCTTAGAGGCATTAGTACAACTTTTGTATTTAGCTTCGGTGGAACATAGAGAAACATATTGATCTTTTTTACTTTTCCAAGATATAGCACCTAGACCAAGAAAGAAACAATACCCAAAAGTAGAATTCCCATCATTGGGGTCTCCACCTAAATCCGAATCAGTAAAACCTTTTAATGTAAAATCAAAATTTGCATCATAAAATAATCCTACACCAAGAGTACCTTTAATATATCTTAATATTCCTTTAGAAATTTTAAAGTGTTTTTTTTTTATGTTTGGACATAAATCTTGAAACTAAACCAACACTAAAAGATATATCAGGTCTAGTGAGAGATAGATAATTTAAACATCCTACGAGTTGTCTATAAGGAGTAGCATCTATAATTGGAGATTCCATATCTATCATTAACTTAGTTCCTAATTCACATGGAATTGAAACATTATTAGCATATTTCATATGAAATATATCAAGAATATATTTAGCATATTTACTTTGTGAAATAAAAATACCCTTAGGGGTTTTCCAAATTTGCATTCCTAAGAAATAATGTAGAAGCCCTAAATCAGTCATTTGAAATTTTTGGTTAAGTTGGAACTTAATATCAGAAATCAAATGGTTAGAACTTGAAGTAAGAATCAAATCATCAACATATAGAATGATAATAATAATGTCATCTTCACTATGCTTGATATACAAGTTAGGATCATTTTTACTTCTAGCAAAACCTTGAGAAATAAAGAAAGCATTGATTTTAGAATACTATTCTCTAGGAGATTGTTTTAAACCATAAATAGATTTATTTAGTTTACATACAAGATGTCCATTACATTCTTTAATAAAACCAGGAGGTTGAGACATATAGATTTCTTCATGCAAATCACCATTTAAAAAGGCACTTTTAACATCCATTTGGTGAATAGGCCAATTCATTTTAGCAACTAAAGAAAAAACAACTTTAATGGTAGGCATTTTTGCAATAGGAGAAAAGGTCTCATTATAGTCTATTCCTTAAATTTAAGAGAAACCTCTTGCTACTAGCCTAGCTTTAAACTTACTAATTTCATTATTTGCATTCAACTTAGCTTTGTATAACCATTTACATGAAACTAGATTTTTGCCATGAGGTAAAGTAACTAAATCCTGAGTATTATTAAAAATTAAACTATCATATTCCTCTTGCATAGCATTTTGCCAATGGGGTTGATTTTTATCTGGAGAAAAAGTTTGAGGATCTTTAGAATTCATAAGAGAAGACATCAAAGCATAATTGCAATAATTAAGTTTCCTAAGTCTAAGTCCACCCATTCTAGTAATATAATCATCACCTTCATTAAGTAAATCATTAAATCATTTAGGATTTATCTTAGAAGTAACATAAATATCACTATGAGGAGTAAATTCATCATTTTCATCATCACTATGAGGAGTAAATATATCATTATCATCATGAACAAAATTATCGCCATCATGAGTAAAATTATCACTAGGAGGAGTAGAAATATTCTTACCATCATCATCATAATTTTTAATACTAGTAGGAATAGAAATAGGTGCATTAGGAGTAGGGTTTAGGATAGGAGGTTGGTCCTCCATGAGTTCAATAATGCCCCCTTTAAATTCATCATCTTTGACCTTGGAGCAATCATGTACTTCATTTTCTGCAATAACAACATCTCTTGCAATATGTACCTTGTTAGTAATAGGATCATAGACTCTATAACCTTTAGTAGATTCATCATACCCAACAAAAGTAAATGAATAATATTTAGAATCTAACTTGTGCCTTTTTTTTTGGGTGTGTCAACATAAGTCATAGACCCAAAAAATTTCAAATGTTGTAAATTGGGTTTCCTACCGGACCATGCTTCCTCGGGAGTTATATTTTGCAAAGCTTTAGTAGGAGTTATGTTAAGAACATAAGTGGTGCAAGCCATTACTTCAGCCCAAAACTTGTAATGCATCTCTTTTGCATGTAACATACATCTAGCCATTTCCACAATAGTTTTATGCTTCCTTTCCGCCACACCATTTTGTTGTGGTGTATAAGGAACGATAAGTTGATGTTCTATACCAAAAGATCTCAAGTAATAACGAAAAACATTATTAACATATTCAGTACCATTATCTATTCTAAGAATTTGAAGCTTATAACCAGATTGCCTATCCACAAACATATGAAATTCAGAAAATGTGTCAAGAACTTGATCTTTAGTATGCAAAAAATAAATCCAAATTCTTCTAGTAAAATCATCCAAAAAAGTTAGAGCATACTTTGAACCTTATATGGAGATGTTCTCCATTGGACCCAAAAGGTCACTATGACTAAGATGTAACTTATGAGACGCCCTCCATGAAGTACCATGAGGAAAGGGATCCCTTTTCATTTTGCCACTCATGCACCATGTGCATGTAATTTTAGATGGCACAATATGGGGTAATCCTTCAACCATGTTAGATTTTTGCATCAAAGAAATATAATCAGAATTCAAATGGTTGAGCCTTTTGTGCCATACATTGAAATCAATATTAACTTTCAAAGAGTACCTTCAAGAGGCAAACTGATAAAATTTAAACAAGTTATCATGATCCATATTAGCATTAGCAACAACATGATCAATGTTAGAATCAATAATATAGCACATATCCTTATGAAATTCAACTTTTTAATCTTGACATAATTGAGCAACTGAAAGAAGATTAGATTTTGATTCAGGAACATAAAGAACATTGTATAATTTTCCATTTGGAACATTAACATCACCAACTCCATCAACTTTGCAAACATGATCATTAGCTAATTGAATAGGAGTATTAGTAGTATCAGGTTGTGAAGAATCAAATACTTCTCTATGAGATGTAACATGATGAGAAGCACCACTATCAATAATCCATTCTAAAGCATGAGAAGCTGTATAACAAGCGGTAAAAGCACTACGAGATTGATTACCTTGAGATTTGAATTTATTTTGATTATTATTATTCATAGGCTTCTTATCATTTTCCTTTTTAAAACAAACATTAGTTAGGTGACCATCTTTTCCACAATAAGTACAATGTGATTTTCTATTTTATTGATTATTATAATTATTGTTATTATTATTGTATGATGGCCTAGAATTAGACCTGTTATTTGAATAACTATTATTATGATTATTGTTATTTGAATAACCATTATCATGATGGTTATTGTTACGATGATTATTGTTTTTATTGCAATATTTATTATTATTATGATGATTATTATTAGAAGTATGAGATTTATTATTTTGATTTTGATTTTTAGACACAAAAGCATGTTCATAAGATTTAATAGTACCAAATTGCAATAATTTAGCTTCCTCTTGACTAAATAAAATTTTGAAAATAGCATAAGTTAAATGAGGAGCTAAACTAGGAATAACAAGTTGAGAATGAAAGTTAGTAATAAACTGCTAAAATTCTTTAGGAAGACATTTCTTTAGAATGATAGTAATCAATCTAATATCAGTTAAAGTAACATTAACACCACTTAATTTAGTTTTAATAGCATCAAACTTGAGTAATAATTCGTCCATAGTTTTGAAATCAGTATACCTCAAGTCCTCCAAGTTGACTTGGAGTTGAACCTTTTAGGATTCGGAGGAGTTGTCATTCGGCTATTGCAAAATATCCCATGCTTGATGGGCTTTGGAACATTTGGTCTCTCAAAATGTTCCAACCAAGACATAGAGATCAGGAAAATTTGAGAGACCAATTAATCCAAGGGCTTCTTTGTTTTTAGTTTTCCAAGCATCTTTGTCGGCTTGAGAAGCAAAGGTGGATGGTTCAATAGAGGCATCTATAGCAACTTCAAGCAAATGTTTAAAACAAAAGATAAAAGAAACATGAGTTTTCCATTGATGATAGTTAGAACTATTCAGTTTGATTTTTGGAATTAGGGTAGACATGATTAACTAAGAAAATGATTTGAATAACTTAAACAAAGTGCAATACAATGAATATCTAATGATAAGGATCAAGGAAAATAAATTTAACTTAATGTAACTCACAATTTGAATGGTTAAAAAGATATTTGATTTTAAAAAAAAAAATAGTTTAAATGAAGGAACAAATTTTAATTGTAACGAATTAACGAAATAGCAATTGAAAATGGTTAGAATTGACACAATGAATGTAGGAATGAAGCGATATTAAGAAATATAAAGCGGAAAAAAGTATGAAAGTTTAAAAATTTTGATTAATTTTTTTAAACTTTAAAAATACTAAGTTAGAAGTGATTAACTTTAAATAAAACTCTGATTAGAGAATAAAAGATGAATTATAAACAATGATAATGGATAACAATGATTTGATAAACCAAATTGATATATAAGAAGGTTTTATTTAATCAAATGCTAAATAAAAATTATAGGAATTGAATTAATTTAATCTCATTGATAGTTTAAAGGAACTTTTTAAAGTTGAAATGAGTCAAAATTTAGTCAAACTAAAAATTAAAATGGAGATAAACCACAAATATCAATTATAGAATCTTAGAGAAGTGAAACAAATTCAGAATGAGCTGTAATATAAAGAAAGGAATGATAACAAGTCTGTCAATATACTAATTTAGAAAACTAAATTCCTAGCTGCAGCTTGCAAAGAAAAACGTTAGAGAGAAAATATATAGATTTTTTAAAGAAATAAAGATTGATTAAACATAAACCACAGAGAAAGAAGAGAGAATCTAATGCTAATTCAATGCAACATCAAATAATATAATTGCAGAGTTAAACGAAGGAAGTCAACAACAGACCACCTCAAGAAATGACAAGGAAGTCTAAGGAATATATATTTTAGATTTGAAACTGAAAGATGGAACAAGAAGTTGTGCTACAAGAGAAGACACGCGGGTTTAAAGATAATAGCTTTGCTACTAGAGAAACAACAACAAAAAATGCTCAAGAAGTGAAAGCCAACGCAAGAGAGGTGAACGCCAGATATGCTACGAGAGGAAACAACAATGAAGGAAAATGTAGGCAAGGTGAAATGATTAAGCATACAGGCAGCGTGAGGATAAAAAAATGTTTAGCAGAGGTAAGTACCAAATGCATATAACAGAGGCATTATAAGAAGAAAAAAAGCTTAGAAAGAATGATGAAAAAATGTTCTAAAGCTGCGATCAAAGCCAGTCAAAGCTACGTTGGAAAATGATGAGGATATATTTTGTTGGATATATTCTATTGGATAACGAGGGGATGCAAGGTAAGGTAGCGCTAGAAGCACACCAAGGATGTTGCGCAAGATATGAAGTGCACCAAGACAATGTTGCAAAGGTACAATGGTGAAACTAATACAAAGGAGCGACAAGAGTGCTAAGGAGCTGCAAGAGTAGCAAGTGTGCATAAACCAACAACAGCCAAGGAGAAGAATGCAAGAACGACTGAGAATAAGTATAAAAATAAATTTAAGACAGAGATATAAACAATGACAAAACCTGAAAAATCAAATAAATGCTGATAAACTATATTAAATGCTGAAGAATGATTGCAGAGAAAAAGATAAACAAAAACCAGAGTTAGAAATATAAAAAAATAAATCCTGTAGGACAGAGTTATCAATTGAAACCTGCAAGAACAAAGTTAGAAATACAGATTTTAGAAAAGTGAAAGCAAGGAAAAGCTTTGAAGGATGCTGGAAGAAATGATATAGATCTAAATATTTTAGATTTAGAGGGAAAAAAATGAAAAATCAGAATATATAGAGCAAAGCATACACCTGCAAACAAGATTGTTAGAATGAACAAAAATGCATGAAAATAAAACCCTTGTTGTTGCCCGACTGAGAGTGAGGATAAATTTTTTTAAAAAGATTGAAATAGAGATGAATACACTTAGATTTGCAAAAAAAATGAAAGAAAACCCTGCAAATAAGAGTTAGATCAACAAAAGATCTGATTTCTTCTCCTCAACCGAGATATATTTCAACTATTCCTACATGCAACACTCAAAACAAGGATTTAACCAGCTCTGATACCATGTTAGAAACATTAAAAAAATGGAAAAGAGCTTAGGAAAGAATCCAAGTGAGTGAGCAAGACTAAGATTTTTACCAAATACACAAAGAGTGAGATATTGCTCCAATAGATCAAACACCAAATTTACCAAAATGCTCCAAGACCAAGACAAGAACAGAAGACTTTTAAAAGGGGAAAAAACAAGAAAAAAACCCCTTGTGTATAGTATGAATGAGGCACAAATCCTAAAGAAGAAGAGATAATGAGAGCAATAAGCTCATTACAATAATGAGAACAAGTTTGAGAATGTGAGAAGTGAGAAAATAGAGAAGATTATTGAGCAAGTGTGTGTAGAGGCATCTCTTAAATAGAGATGAGTGGAGGAGTTTGCATGTAACTCCCATATTCTATGAATTCCACATTCACATTGAGTGTGTGCAAAATGTGAGAATCCTCTTAAGGAGGAATATTTAATTTCCTTACTAAAGGAATTACAAAAATGTGACATGTCCTCCTACTTGGACTAGAGGACAAATACAAGTTAGGATACCTTGGTTTATCCTTTAATTACATAGTTCACCAAGGAAAGATTAATTTCTAAAAAATATATTGAAGGAATCGAAATGTCCATCGGGTATAAAAAATTCATCACCAAACTAAGCCTTCATGTGGCTCAGGGGGAGCAAGTATTGTTGAACCCGTCTTCAGACCTGGGTGATCCCACAATAGTGGGTTACACTTTTTCAGAGGAAGAAATTTCTCATGAATCCACGAGGTGGGATGATTTAGTTGGGTACTTTTGATAGAAAGTACCTGATTATTTCGATCGAAACTACTTTTTTTGCTTAGTTTCGATCGAAACTAAGCTAGTAAAGATTTTAGTGGGATTTTGACCCATACACATGTTAAACTAAGAAATTAATTTCGATAGAAATTACTTTCGATCAAAACTAATTAGTTTCGATCGAAAGTACTTTCTATCGAAACCCCAAAAATTGAGGCTATCTGCAAAGGCTAACAGAAATCTGCAATTTTCATGGCTTCGGGGCTCAAGCACGGGGCTCAAATGGAAGAATAGGGACACATCCTTTTGCATCACACAAGTACTATGAACAAGCTTTCTAATGAATATAGATTTGACAAATTTTGAATTAATTAGGTCTATGTATTTTGACGTGCATTGGATGTAGGCTTTTTATCCAATATAAACTTCTAGGTTTGACGTTCAATGAAAAATAGTAGAAAAGAGAAAAAAAAATTGAAAAATAACATTGCCCTCCGGCTTTGAGTCTTCTTTCTATCAAAAAAAAAATTAAATTTTGATAAATACACAACAAGTTATCAGCTACGCAGTCAACGTATGTCACAATTACGGTTTACTCTACTTCAAACGTTCATAAAATATGCAATAATCACGATAATGTCATCAAACCAATTGCATGCCCTCTGTATGGATGTTACAAAACCAAATTTGAAAGAAGCGCATTGATATCTATTTTAGAAAAAAAAATTATGTTGTACAAAGTCATTGTACCTTTTTGAAAATGACATTTTCGGCAACATAGCAGTTTTAGTGGGAGAAAAAAAAACCATTAAAAAAAATTCAAAAAAATATGTTTAGAATCTAGACAGAAAATCCTAAAAGACTCTAGTTTACTTCATCTTCTGATTTCAAACAGTTTAACGACAATATGCATCTGAATGTGAAAGTTTTTCTCAAAATGTAGACTTCAATGTCTGTTTAGGCAAAAAAGTGTAACCCACTATTGTGGTATCACCCACCCCCTATAGGTGTATGGTAAGATCTATCAAAATTTTAAGATGAAATAAGGACTTTTGGAATGTATTATGAATTTTTGATGAATTACATGGTGTTTTGATCATTGGTAATAAGTTTTTGGGTCAATCAGTGAAAAGGTAAACTCTATCGGTAAGTCCATTTAATATACATGTGCGAAGGTAGATAAAATGGTTATTTTGGATTTCATTTTCACCTTGTACATTGTGAAATTTGTTGTGGAGTGAAAGTAGCATTGTTCAAGTCATTTGCAAATATCCAAGCAATAAGGAGAGATTGTTTATGTTGATCTGGAAGAGAAAATCAATCGAGTGTTATTGTGATCTTCAGAAAGAACCCTAGTTGCAAACTATTTGAGGTATTTATTTGATATCTGCTCTTTTGGTTGAAAATTAAGATGACTACTCCTAAGTTGATTGATATTACTAAGAGGCCATGACCAAAGTTTAAGAAACATTCAATCAAGTCGATGGAAAATGACCCAGTGGGTGCGCTAACTAGCATGCCCTATGGTGTTCTGCATGTAGAGGATGTTAGAGCTTTTATTCATTGAAAATTGGAAGACCTAGGATTAGTGGAAATAGATGAACAATACAAGAATTTATGTGATGACAAATTAGTATTGAATGATGAACATAAACGAATTGTAGATAAAGGTTTTCATCATGTAGTCAGTTACCCTGGTGAATTTGAAGATGATCAGGTCAGGTATGTTCTGAACAGAATTAATTACCTATTCATGTGGTTAGATCGACCACATAAGATCACTAAGGAAGCAATCCATACTATAACTAGTCTATGTGAAACCGATGGTGTGCCAATTATTCACACCATTCCTAAGGATAAAGTGATCATACTGACAAAATCTAAGTGGGATGGTCGTGCTATGACAGTGAATGATATTTCAAATGAAGTGATGAAGTATGCATCTATGGTTATTGGCTACAAGGTGTATCATTTGATTAGGATGAGTATTATACTTGGTGGTATTATCCATATAACCCATATGATGATCAAGGAAAATGAGGACTATAATTTGGTTGAAGCTATGAGAGAGAATCTAATGTTGAAGCTTGAAAAGATAAAAAAGGATAAGAGACAAAATTTTAAGTATGGTAAGGTGATCATGTGTTTGTTTTTCTATTTCCAAAACATGTTCCCTAGTATCGGTAAGATTACATGGTTGATAGATACTCCAGTTTTCATTCAAATCAATAACCGTACCATACTCTTAGGAATTGATTTCACTAGCAAGGTATGGGTTACCTTAAAGATTTTCAGAATAAGATGCATGATAAGGAAAGGATACCATAAATTTTTTTTGAAAGGTATAAGGATACCATTTGCTTCATGGTAGACACAAACATTTGTATGATGGAAGCAGTTGAGCCAAGGAACTCATGGGTGATGCCTATGGGTTATGAAGTGGAAGGAGATATTTCGATTGTATATGCAGAGAATTTGTTGGCTCAACCAATTGATCCCAAGAATCCAAGGTTTGGGATATTTGAAGAGAATTCACTTAAAATGCACAAGAATTTAATGGAACTTGTTATTGAAAGAAAGGCGAGAAAGGAAGTTGAGAAATTCCTGACTCAGAAAGGTTTCACAAAGGAAAAAATTGAGAAGGAAAGAGACAAATATGCTAAAGGGAAAGCTGGTACATCTAGTGCAACAAATTTTGATGATGTTGAAGTTGTTGGTGTAACTGGGAGTACCACAACTATTCAGAAAAATAGAAGTGCTACAAAAGTCAAGAAGGAGAAATAACTGGGAGTACCACAACTATTCGGAAAAATAGAAGTGCTACAAAAGTCAAGAAGGAGAAACCTTCTCCTCCTGCCAAAACACAAGAGAAGAAACTAGTAAGGAATGCTAAGCCTAAAGCTACATCAGTCAAGGAGACAAAAAGAAAGAAACGAAAGGCAAAGAGGGATAAGAAAGTTGTTGCTGAAGAAAGTGAAGAGACCAAATCTGAGAAAGAGCTTAAGGTGTTGGCAAGTTGAATTCCTGAGGATGCATGACTTATTTTGTGTTGTCATCATGGCAAAAAAGTCATACTAAGTTTCTGTCAAAGATAACTTAGAAGATAAAATGACTAAGTATGGAAAACAGGACAGACAGAGATATACAGTGATCAGTACATCAGTGCATGTGCGAGAGATCAAATCAGAGTATGCGCATTCAGATATATGTTCTATGACATGTGTACATACTAATTCCAGACACGCATGGTACGGCATGATAGTATGAAGAAGTTACAAACATATCAGCACACCAGCAGTCCAGAAGATAGAGCATGGAAGTAGACTAGTGTTTTGATTAGCGTGAATTATTTTGTTATGTAATGGCCAAGCGCCTTTGATTATATGTTTGTAATGATGTAATTAGTAATGTTGTAAACACGCTTAAGCCAACTTTCTTGGAAGCATTGTGTATTATGTTTCTAGGGCTGACTATAGTCTTGTTTTGAGTCACGCCTATTTGGGTATGAACATATAAGTATGTAATGTAAAGTTATGTTACAAGTGTCAAATAATATGTATGAGAAAGATATAAAAGAGTAGTATGATGAAGTAAGTATGAGATAAATCTCTTTAAGAGAGTAAGAGCAACATCGCATACATGGAACTGATCAGACAATAGTGTCATCACAGCAGTTCACTTTTGATATAGTGTATATCAACTATCAGAAGGTTGTAGCCTTCATCCTATTGGGCAGTGAGCCTAGGCAATGAGCCATATACCTTTAACAGGGTTTTGTAAAAGACTCCTTACAGGGTCAGACCTTTAATTAGGTCATTGTACTTACATTGTAAAGACTGCTTCTAATAGGGCAAAGGAACTTTAACAGGTTCATTATACTAGTACAATATTTGTGGGTACTAATTCCCACCGGGGTTTTCCTCTGATCAAGGTTTCCCCGTAATCATATCAT
>MU224652.1:1150750-1161029 GCA_018584345.1 Thuja plicata | reverse complement strand
GCCCCCCCCCCCCCCCTCTCAGTGTTTCTAATAATTGGTATCAGAGCTCTGGTCCTCTGAAAGAAAGTTTAACCACTTGAGGAGATCATGGACTCAGCAGAAGCAAAACATTTGAAAAAGAATCTTGAAGATCTTGACAGATCTGAAAAAGAAAATGAAGAACTTAGACTGAAAGTTGATGGCTCACAAACGCTTATCAAGAAATTGAGAAAAGATTTGAAAGATTGTTCTACAAGTGATCTAGCAAAAATGGTCAAAAAGTTGAATGAAGAGAACATGTCTCTGAAAGATAAAATTGAAAATCTAGATGAACAGCTAACAAACAGTCAAATTGCTATTGAAGAAAATATAAAAGAAAGAAAACATTTAGAAGATGAACTCTTGCAAGAAAACATGAAAGTATAGGAATTGGAGAGCATAAAAAAGAAGATGAAATCTAAATTAACAGAAGCAAAGGATAAGATTGATAAACTCCACACAAGTTCTGATTCACTTCAATCTCAGCTTAATGCACAAAAGAAAAAAGGTGACACTACTGGTCTTGGATAAAATATAGCACAAATTGAAATCAATTCATTAGAAGAAAGAAAGAAAGCACATGAAGCACCTTCAGAAGCAAAGAAATTTGAAAGTATTGCAGAGATTAAAATAGATCCACCTAAGGAGAAATCAAGAAAGTTAACAGAACTTGTTATGCATGTAATAAACATGGTCATTTGGCAAGAGATTGTAAAGAGGTAAGACCTTTCAATGGTTATTGTTACTCCTGTAATAAGTTTGGTCATAGGGCTATACATTGCAGAACAAGTCAAAGAAATCAGTCACAACAGAATCAGAGAAGAATGAATCAAAACAATCAGAGAAATCAACCTCAAAGAAATTTGCAAAACATTACATGTTAGATATGTAACTACAATGGACACGTAGCAAAGTAGTGCAACATGATGAACAAGAACATCAGACCTCCTATCATTTGTCACACATGTGGAAAGGTTGGACACATCTCAAGGTTTTGTAGATCCAGAACTCAAAAGCAAGAGGATCCTAAGAAATCACTATTTGAAGAAGAAGGAGAAGTATAGTTTGTTCAAGCAAAAGAAGACTCAAGAAAAATTTGGTTTGAAGTAAAGAAGGATAATGATGTTTACAAAGTAGTTAATGCATCCACAGTGGACGCATCCTCTATTTCCGATTGAATAGACCTTATTGGTCTTAGTGGGAGCTATTCTAGCTCAGAACCCTTGCGCGGCTAGTATACTCACTTCTGAGTATGTGCCTATGAAATTATGTTTATGATCATAGTTGGATGAAGTATGCATACACACATGATCTATAATACATTCTGAATGAAGTTTGAGATTCACTATGAAAACTGTGTACGGTTGCAAACATTAAATGCAGTAACTTTTATAAAAAGATGTAAGTCTTCGATCGTCTTCACATTTGCATTCGAGATCACATAATTCAAAGAGCACAAGAGCACTGAGCATCAAATCATGAAAGCATAATAGATTTGTAAGATTTGAAAGATTTTTTTCATCGGCAATTTCACTGGTGCTCGGCACAAGCAAGTTTCTTTCTTGGTCTAGGTGCTATATCTTGGAAAAGTCAAAAAGATCAATATGTTTCTCTATGTTCTACCAAAGCTGAATACAAAAGTTGTACTGATGCCTCTAAGGAAGCTTGTGGCTTAGAAGAATTCTTGAAGATTTGGGTCTACCTCAACAAGAACCTACACCTATATATTGTGTCAATCAAAGTGCAATAGCCTTGGCAAAGGATCTGATTTACCATGCAAAGTCAAAGCAAATTTCTCTCCACCAAATCTCCATATAATGGCACCTGAGATTCCTAGACGTACTAGGAGGCATAAGAAAGACATGGAAGAAGTTGAGTGTATTATGGTTATGGTTAAAGGAGATAAAGCCTAGAAGTGCTCGGCAGTCCAAAAGTATTCAGATCAGTAATCTAGATGCAGTTCAAGGTCTTATAGGTTTTTAAGATAGGTCTTATAGACTGTGTTTTTAGGTATAGGATTTAGAGGATTGAGTTGTTTTGTATACATATGTTAATAGTACTTGTCTTCTTTAGATACCTTTCATATTCAGGGTTGTTATAGATGATAGGTTTTTTGTGATACTCCTGTTAATATTTCTGTTAACCTTGTAAACTCTCTGTATGAAGATCTATAGTTATAATATGACATGTATAGTTTCAATAGTTTTTTATCCTAAATGGCAGTGGCTATTTGGATGACAGGCATAGAAATGCTACTAACTTCTGCTCTGTTCTATAAAAAATGGATTAATAGGCATTAACAAAAGTGATGATACTTACATATCTAAAGGTTGGCCTTTTATTCGTCTCGTTCGAAGTTGTTATGAATACTTAGATACAAGAACTTTATTCATTTTCAGAGTTGTACAAATTATAGCTATATCAGGTTATGAAATTCTGATTAGCACTTCATGGATGATAAAATTAGTTTCAGCTTAGCTTAAAATAATTCCTTTTAATGCATATACACTATAATCGCAAACAAATGTAACCAAAGTTTCCTACCCTTAAACTTACAACTAATTATGTTCCTCTGATATAATAACTTTTCTTTCAGAGGCAAAACTCCATTTATACATTGTAAGATTTATATATAAAAAATATACAATTTTAACTGGGTATATTTTCATATATAAACCTTTACAAGTTATCAAAGTGTTGGGAGAACACATACAGGTATCATGATTATTACTCTACATATCAAACAGTAGACTTGTAAAATTATGCTCCAAGTTATCCAAGAAACAGAAAGACAGAGTCTTCTATAGGGAGGAACTTAAACAGTGTTGATCTGTCTGAATGCTTTAAGCAGGATAATTTGGGAATAATTGGTAGTAGTATATATATATAGAGGCTTGGTTTTTTTTTGAGGAAGATGGATCATAATCTTGAACTCTTTTCAGCCTTAATTTATCTTAAGCATCAGGGGTCTATCTTATCATTTGGAACTTTTGCTAACTGGAGTATTCAAGGATAGAGATACAGTTAGCTCACTTCTTAAATGAAATTTCACCATGATATGTCTTACAATAGGCAGAATATTAGACATGTTGATAGATAGTTTGCTCTTACCATGTTTCTTTGGACATAAGTTTTTATACTGACATTTTCTATATTCTGACAGATAGTGTATTAGAGTAAGAGGCTAAAAGTGTTTTAAACATATAATAGGTATATATCCTTTTTTTTATGATGTTAAGAGGTAAATAATGTTAGCATCATAACAATTATTTGGGTCTCTCTTGTTTATTGCTTTTAGGTACTGATAAATTAAATTGATAATTGGTTTCACATGGATATAAGGTCATATGATCTAAAGCAAGATTAGCAATGTTACCTTATAGTTATCTTCCATGTATATAATTCTTTTTATTGGGGAAGGTAATCTGATTGGATAACTTTTCTCTTATATCGCTTGGTTCTACGTAATTATCGAAATTAAGTGCAAGAATTGATGGAATTACTTTTTACTGCTTCATGAGGATTAACCATTGGAGGTCGAAGTTTCTTTTGTCATGCATTTCAGGAACAAAGAACTGTTTGGAAGACAAACACTTCTTTCCTCTGAAGATCAAGAGGCGGAGAGTGTACTTTAATGGTGGTATACCAAGCAAGCGAATAAATCAACCTATTACTGAAGAACCTAGAATTATATTCTACAAAATTATTGATCTAATTGTATGAAACATAAAGTTGTATCCTTAGAAAACAACATTGTAATAAATATAAATTTTAACCTCAATACGCTCGAGCAGTGGGTATGCCCACTGAAAGATAGTATTTTTATTAAAACCTCGATTGATATCGAGCAGTGGGAATGCCCACGGTAACTATGTATTTTAAAAAATCTTGACAATTGTCGAGTCGTGGGTATGCCCACAAAATTTTGTATTAGGACAGGACCTATGGTCCTGGGCAAGACTGGAGGTTTTCTCAACCCCGCTCTTTCCTACCAGTGCCTGCAGCGAGTGGGGTCACATTGTAAAATAATTATTCATATTAATAAAAAAATTTATAGGGCTTCGGCCTTTTACCGATCAAAAAAAAAAGCACATTTCTCTCCACCACCACTTCATTAGAGAGAAAATTGAAGAAAATAAATTTTCCCTTGTCTATTTCAAGGGTGAAGATCAAGTTGCAGATATTTTGACAAATCCTCTTTCTAGAGATAAATTTGAATTTCATTGCAAAAATTTGGGTTTGATACCCCTTGATGTAAATACCCCAAGTAAAGATTAAAGGGGGGTGTTAGAAATTAATCTTTCGTTGGTGAACTATTTAATTAAAGGATAAACCAAGATATCCTAAATTTTATTTGTCCTCTAGTCCAAGTAGGAGGACATGTCACATTTTTGTAATTCCTTTAATAAGGAATTTAGATATTCCTACTTAAGAGGATTCTCACATTTGGAACACACTCAATGTGAATGTGACTTTCATAGAAGATGGAAGTTACATGCAAACTCCTCCACTCATCTCTATTTAAGAGATGCCTCTACACACACTTGCTCAATAATATTCTCTATTTTCTCACTTATCCTCACATTATCAAACTTTCTCTCATTATTGTAATGAGCTTATTTCTCTCATTCTCTCTTCTTCTTTAGGCTTTGTGCCTCATTCATATTATACACAAAGGATTTTTTCTTGTTTTTTCCCCTTTCAAAATTCTTGTGTTCTTGTCTTGGTCTTGGATCATTTTTGTGAATTTGGTGTTTGATCTATTGGAGCAATATCTCACTCTTTGTGTATTTGGTAAAACTCTTACTCTTGGTCACTCACTTGGATTCTTTCCTAAGCTTGTTTCCAATTTTTTAATATTTCTAACAGTCTTACTATCTTCCTTATTCTTCCAAGTCTTGACCATCTCTTTCCTAACCTCTTCTATATTCACAATATGATTTTATTCATGATTTTTTGACTTATTTACCGATTGGTTCCTTGTCCTATAGTTCCTTGTTAGATGTCAAATCTTGTGACAATGAAAACATGCCATACCAATTGATCTCCATGGTCCAACATTATCTCTTTTAGACCTCATTCTGTAATTCACAGTCATGTGTCCATAACCACAGATTGAGCATGTGACATTTAATTGTCTCTCTCTTTGGTAAAGTCTTTCCCGATTCACTAGTGACCTTTGATTGTTTACTCTTGACCTGCACTCATCTACTTTGTGACCATATTTTTGTAGTTGTAATAGTAACCATCAAAGCTACTATATCTACTACTAGATCTAGATCTACAATCATATGCATCATTTCCATACTTATTGCAGTTGTAGCAATATCCACCAAAATTCCTAGCTCTATTTGCAAACATGCTTCTACATACATTTGTAGTATGACCTGCCTTATGACAATTGAAACATACAGGTTTGTAAGATTTCTTACCATAATTTATTTGTGTTACCTTCGGTGGAGACTTTCCTTCTTGGTTGATCTCCTTTGTTCCAAAAGATTCACCAAATTCAAAGGTAGTATGACTGGTATATCCAATTCCTATGGTCTCTTTGCTCCTTCTTTGATTCCTTAGTTGTTCATCAAGTTTTGTAGTTCTCTCATCGAATGTATTAAGCAGATAATTAACAATCTTCAACTCTCCCTTTAGTTTCTCATTCTCATTTCTTAGATTCTCACTCTCCCTTTGGGATTTTCCATTTTCTTCACTTGTATCATGCAAATGTTCATGCAATGTGCTAACTTCTTGTCCTAGCTTGAAAAGTTCATCTTCCATAGCTTTTAGTTCTTTATCCTTGTCCTTTAGGGCATCTTCTGCAACTTTCCTTGCATCCTCTATAGATCTCCTTAATTCCAAATCTTCACCCATCCTGATTGATTGAACTTCAATCTCTCTCTTAAGGTTTTTCTTTTCTTTGCGCAATTTTTCATTCTCCATATAGCCATGACTTCTAGGGCTGCTTCAAATTCATCAGATCCACTTTGTTCATATAATTTCTCAATGTAGTCTTGGCTCTCACTTAATTGTTCAAAAAGCTCTTGTCTTTTAGCTATTGATCGATTCAGTTGATTCTTCAATTCCTCAATGACCATTTAAACTTCTTTGAGTTTCTTCTTGTGCTTCAAAAAACCCTCCATATTTGCCTTAAGGATCCTCCCTGAGTTGTTAGGCTTCATCAAGGGAGAAAGGCTCTGACACTAATTGTTAGTCTTTAAAGGCACTGAGACGGGGGGGTTTGAATCAGTGCACCCACAAAAATGAAACACTTTTCAAATAGATTCCACAACAACCAACATGCAAAAGAGAATATTGTACATAGAAGCTAAGCAAATAAACCATTCACATGTAGTAAACTCAAGACACAATATTTTTCTCATGGAAACCCTTGTTAGAGGGAGAAAAACATGTGTGAGATGATACTGAAAAATTTCACTAGTGCACCAATGAAATCTTCCCTATTAGGAGTAATTACAAAAACCCTGCTAAGGGTATACCCGGTTAAGAGTATCTTTAGCCCGATTAAAATCTAATGTAAGTCTTGTTAAGAACTACCCTATTAAGGGATTTCAAAATCCTTCTGAGAGTTACCTGGTTAGAGGATTTATACTTCAGCTCCTATTAAAGATCATGCTCACTCTATTAGGAGTGACCTTGTTAAAGGATTTCACCTGCAAACTTGTTAGGGCTTGCCTTGAGATAGACCCAAGAATAAATGATCTGAATATGACACTTCCTATATGATAGATCCACTTCAATTTTGATCATAACACTGCCTTAAATATCAACTCTCCTTTCTTCAACTTTGCACAATCACACTTACCTATTGCATCATCACATCATTACCCTAAAACTTGATTTCATCCTTATTTTATAACAACTTGTCCAAGTTGGCCTTTACCCTAAAATGTTTTACCCGTTGAAATAAAAAACAAATTTGATCAGCCAAAATGCATTGGTCAACTCAATAAAGTCAACACAATATTAACCAAGTCGTAAATAAACAATTACAAACATTAAATTGACCGGTTAGCTAATCTATTACAATTAATCTAGATGAATAAGATACTCTTGATGATGATGTTCTTAATGTCAACCATGATATTCATGCTAGTGATTCTGATGACATGTATGAAATATTGATATTCATCATGATTTACCAGTTATTCTTTCACAAGAGTTATATATCACTCCTAGTAATGAACACAATGACATATCTTCATGAAAGGGTCCTTATTCAGAATTGGATATTGTTCCATCTCTTGTCCTTGATGTCTCTCCTCTTGTGAGTTGCCCACCTTCCCTAAACACCATGGACCAAGATAGGGGGATAGTGATGTTGGAAAGTGACAATGCAAGCAATTGTTATTTTGTCATTGATGTCAAACCTTGACTGGTGAGACTATTGTTATCTATTTGAGTACCATATCTATTGTTGATGAAGAAGATTTAACAATAAGACCAAGTGAATGGTTGAGTTAAGGCAAATAAAAGGGTACTTGATCAGTTGGCACTCTGGCAAAGCAATTAGTTGCTTATCTTTCAAAGATAATTTTTCTGGTTGTTCTGTGTCGAGCAAAGTTGCTTGTGACGAACAAAGTTGTTCAATGCCAAGCACCAGTGAAATTTTTGAGTGAAAACAATCTTTCAAAGCATAACAGATTTGGTGGTTAAGAAGCACGGTTGAGAAGTTGGAACAGAACCCTAGCAGTCGCACCGTTTCAAAATTTTGTGAAACCCTATTTAAGAAATCATCAAGTAAGTATGGTGACTCCAGTTGTATTTGATATTGCAGAGAGGAAGAGATTTGTATTTAAGAAGCATCGATTCAAATCCATACTGGATGATGTGGAAGGAGCTTTCTCCAAAACCCCGTTAGGAGTTGTTCACGTAGAAGACATCCATGTGTACATTTATTGTAAGAAGGAAACAATTGGAGATAATAGTATAGCCACTCTCATGGCTTTGATGATGAAACCAGACTATTCATTCAAGGATGAATACACGCACCTCATAGACAACCCTATCTTTGAGTATTCGAATGCACACAAATTCTATGAACCAGAATGGGTTAAAATCTTATTGAGCAGGATTCATGATGATCTTTTATGGATTGGTGAAGTTCCCGTTCGTATTACTGTAGACCTAATCCATAACATGACTGGACTTCCTAATACTGGACCAGTTCTTCCAACTGGCAAGGATGTGAAAAAATAGGTTGAGCAAGCATGCCTATCCAGAAGTGATAGGCGCAGCATGACAGTTGATCCTATCAAGGAAGAAGACATAAAGCTTCTAACAATGATCCTTGGTTACAAGTTCCAGCACACAAGCAGATTAAACAGTGTGTCAGAAGCCACAGTTCTAGCAGTAATCAGAATGGTGAAGGATAACACTCAGTTCAATCTATGTGAAATATTGCGTGGTCAATTGATGGACAACATTCAAGTTATCAAGCATGACAAGAACAAGACATTCAGGTTTGGGTCTCTGATCATCTACTTGTACTTCCACATTATTGGTAAGGTTGCTAATATTTACCTAGATAGAAGCAAACCTACAATGTATCAAATTTCACTAAAAGCCACATTAGGGAGTAGTGCAAAGGATGCTATGGACATGGACATCAAATATTTCAGGATCAAGATGCAGAAGAGGTTCAAGATACCTAAGAAGATTCTTGAAAAGTATAAGGAAACCATATGCTTCATGATAGAAATTGACTGCACTTGCATGGAGGCAGTTGAGCCCAGAACTAAATGGATTCATCCACTTGGGTATGAAGTGGAGGAACATGTATTGGAAGGATATGCACAAGTCCTTTTGTCTGCACCCAAAGATCCCAATGAGCCCAGATGGGGCACTTATAGAGAGAAGACTAATGCAGTTGATTCTGTATTATATAGTGTTGATAATAAAAGAAAGGCATCTAAGATTACATCTAGCATTCTAAAAGTTCATGGAGTCACTCAAGAAGATCTTGACAAAGCTAGAGAAGCCAAGATAGCCAAAGAACTTGAGAAGAATGATGAGATCCAAAAGAAGAAGAAAGTAGAGAGCACCTCTGCCCTCTACCACCATTGACCTAGACTCATCTCCACCTTCTATACCAAGCAAGAAGTCTAGATGAAGGAAGCAAGCGCCCACAAATCACCCAACCTCAAGAAACACACAGAACACAACAAGGAACACTCACGCTCCTCCTGAGGTAGGATTTAGACCTAGTATAAATGTCTTGAAGAACAAGATTATTAATGAAGGGAGACTAGACACACTTTCTAAGGTCTATGACAAGTATTAAGAGATCAATAAAACTAAGATACACTCTATGATCATCTCCCATATGATTAAGTTTAAGAAGTCAGTTCTTGAACTTAAGACAGTGATACCTGATAAGCTATGGAACATACTGGAAATAATGAAGAGACATGTAATTGAGGAAGAAATGAGGATAAGAGAAGAAAGATTGGATAATCTTCTCCCTGTATGCTCATATGATGATAAGGCAATTATATTAGATTTGATGAAGCCTCATCTAAGAACCAAGACAAGGACTCTACAAATTATGAACAAAGAGTATGAGCAGATAGGTAAAGAAACTGAAAAGGCATTTGCACAAGTGTTTATGGATAGACACATGTATCCATCAACGGATCCTACAACAAAAGTAACTCTAGCTCCTCCTAAACAGGTTACAGAACTAGTGATTCAGAGAGCACCTATGACAGGTCCACATGTTTCAGTGCCCTTAGTGACAATAACTTCTGACACAACAAAAACTTAGAAGATACTATAATGGTTGATAATATCAAGATATCCATGACAGCATCTGACAAATGTATGCACCCTAAAATGGTCGCCTAGACTTTGGGCCCCATTTCTCAATTTATCAAATCTCTGAACCAATATTTTCAAATATCAACAATATCAATTATATCAATTTCCTTGATCAAATCATAATCAATTTAATATTTCCTAAGGTTTGGGCCTTATTTAATTTAAAAGAGAAAAAATAAAAATAAAAATAAAAAAATTTTAATTAAGAGAACATGCTCTCTTTTAATTAATTAAAAATCTTTTTTAATTAATTAAAAATCTTTTTTAATTAATTAAAAATCTATTTTAATTAAATAATAAAATCACTTTATCCTAAGCCTTTATTTAATTAAAAGGAATTTCCTCCTCTTTTATTTAAATAAAAAATCCTCACTTTTCTTCTTATCCTATGTTGCACAAATAAAACATTATTCTTATTTTATAAAAA
>MU224652.1:1125223-1139528 GCA_018584345.1 Thuja plicata | reverse complement strand
AGATCAGCAAGATAAGAGTCAGACAAACTCAATTGAGAAATGCACTTGCACCCTCTCTAGCAGTTCTAAATGAGAACATCAAATAGATTGATGCCACCATTGTGACATATGATCAAGGTCCTTGCATAGATTTGATGAAGATGGAGAAACTAACATATGCCTTATGTGTGCATCTTCAGACAGTTGATGCAATGAAGGTATTCTGGCAAAAAGAGATCCAATCTCTTCAGATTGTGTACCCAGATGTCTACATGGAGTAAGTATCTAGAGACTTACATTTTTGTACACCTTTGCCATTAATGTCAAAGGGGGAGTAATTTATATAGAGAATGTGTATATATGGGGAGAAATATATATATATATATATATATATATATATATATATATATGTTAAGAGATGCAATGATATACAATTATTTTTTGTGTTAAGTCATTTTGAGTAACTTGGCCACATTCCTTTGTTGCCATTAATGACAAAGGGGGAGATTGCTGAAAATTTGACTTCCTAAGGATGCATGACTTATTTTGTGTTGTCATCATGGCAACAAAGTCATACTAAGTTTCTGTCAAAGATAACTTAGAAGATAAAATGACTAAGTATGGAAAACAGGACAGACAGAGATATACAACGATCAGCACATCAGCGCACATGCGAGAGATCAAATCAGAGTATGCGCATTTAGATATATGTTCTATGACATGTGTATGTACTAAGTCTAGACACGCATGGTATGGCATGATAGTACTGAGAAGTTACAGACAGATTAATGCACCAACAGTCCAGAAGACAGAGCATGGAAGTCGACTAGTGTTTTGATCAGCGTGAATTATTTTGTTATGTAACGGCCAAGCACCTTTGATTATATGTTTGTAATGATTTAATTAGTAATGTTGTAAACACGCTTAAGCCGACTTTCTCGAAAGCGTTGTGTATTATGTTTCTAGGGCCGACTATAGTCTTGTTTTGATTCGCGCCTATTCGGGTATGAACATATAAGTATGTAATGTAAAGTTATGTAACAAGTATTGAATAATATGTATGAGAAAGATATAGAAGAGCAGTATGATGAAGTAAGTATGAGATAAATCTCTTTAAGAGAGTAAGAGAAACATCGCATACACAGAACTGATCAAACAACAGTGTCATCACAATAGTTCACTTTTGATATAGTGTATATCAACTATCAGAAGGTTGTAGACTTCATCCTATTGGGAAGTGAGCCATATACCTTTAACAGGGTTTTGTAAAAGACTCCTAACAGGGTCAGACCTTTAACCAGGTCATTGTACTTGCATTGTAAAGACTGCCTCTAACAGGGCAAAGGAACTTTAACAAGTTCATTATACTAGTATAATATTTGTGGGTACTAATTCCCACTGGGGTTTTCCTCTGTTCAAGGTTTCCCTGTAATCATATCATGTGTTATGAGTTATTATGTTAAGCTTCATTGAATGTATGTTTGATTTATGTTTAAGTTGCTGAAAAGTAATAAATAGACAAACATTGATTCACCCCCTCCCACTCCCCCCCCCCCCCCCCCCTCTCAGTGTTTCTAACATAAGGAACTAAAGGTTGAAGGCAAGAAATCAAAGGTGGTAGGTTCCTCCACTACTAAGACTGTTGAATCTAAATTTGGTAAGGTAGTTTTTGTCAATTCAATCATTCAAAATGTTAGTAATTATAGAGTACTCATTGGAGTTAATAAGTATTTCCACTTACTTGATGAGGGAGATCAGAACAAAGTTGAAGATGTTGTAGTTGCAAGCATGAATATGCTAAGTCAAGTATTAATCAAACTACAAAGACAAATTCCTAATGTCTTATATGATAAAATTGATGCAATATGGAGGGCTTCACTTGATAAGGACAAGGAATTGGTAAATTATATTTTATTAAGCTTATTACCAAACTCACATGAGGAAGAAATAGATGATAAGATCAAAGAGGTAAGGCCTTTATTCAGAACAATAGGAAGAGTTACAAAGCCATTATTTGGGGAGGCCCAATCAGTGAAGGATGAAATAGAGGAGATTCTAAGAAGGTACTTAGGTCTGGTGAAGGATAGGAGTGAAGAAATTCACATGGGCATTCAAGAGGAATCAGTGAAAGAAAAAGAGGGTGATCCAGTGGTGACTCAAACTGGAAGGATTTACTATTGACGGTGTGAAGGTCACACTTGAGGAAATCAAATATGAGGTAGATAATATAGGAGATATCGTTGCTAAGGAGATACAGGATGAGAAAATGGATATATAAGATCAACAAGATTCACATGAGAAACAAGATGTACAAAAAAAACACATGAAAGAAGAACCACTAAACATGGGTACCATTCAGGATATGACCGATGATACACAAGATAGAGTTTCTACAGATGATCAAGAACAAGAACAAGTAAAATAAAAAGAGGCTACAAATGCTGACATACAAGGTAAACAAGAACTTGAGGAGGAAACTACAGAGAAATAAAAAATCAAGAAAAGGTGACACCTTCCTCAGAGTCCAAGATAAACATTGATATAGATGATATATCACTTAAATGACAGATTGAATTAAGAATTATGAACACCAAGGAGATGATAGACTTTGCTATGGTGATCAATTATAAGGGTAAAAAGGAAAGGATGAAGAAATAATCATAGGTAATTCTCACTACCTGAGATTTACTTTTAGATTTATTAAGCAATGTGAAGTATGATGAGACTACCACATTGATAGAGCAACTATCCCATTTGGTCACTGCTACTAGTGAATAAATGAAAAGTTGAGAGGATGATATAGTTTTGAGAGCAGAGAAGGTATATGAGAATAAGATATCAAAGAAGTTAGTACAATCAATTTTCATAGACAATAAATACTTACTTTGGTTGTCAACCGGTTACAAGATGCATTAAATGAAGGTGGTAAGATTCTTAAATTTATCTCTGACTTTTCTCAGTTGTTGAAAGATTTAGAAAAAGAAAAAAGTGAAGATCAGTAGGAGCTTAGATTACTTGTTTCAAATTTTGGTCCTATACATGATCCTGCTACTAAATTTAGTGCCAAGGTTAGCAAAATCAACAACAAGTTGAAATCTAATAGGAATGAGCAAGATAAGAGAATTGCTAACATGATGGAGCTATAGAGTTTGTTGATTCCCAAGCTAGATATTTTACAATATGGTGTGAAGGAAGTTGAGAAGGCCCTAGAATTTCTAGATGTGTGCACAATTGATGGACTAGAAGAATTACCATTTTGCTAAATGGTTAGATTGCAATTGTGGAGAATTTACTAAAAAATTGGGACAGTCATCTACAAATTTTGAAGGTTAATTTCAATGATATCTTCAGTAGAATGTAATTAGGTGTTTCTACTCTTACATAAATAATATTTTTACACTTTTTGTAATACCTTTGCCATTGTTGTCGAAGGGGGAGTAATGTAAATAAGGCTGAAAGTTGGCTAAGTTCATGAAAAATGCAATGTAATGGTTAAGGGGAGTAGTATACATGTTTGTAATTCCTAGGGGGGCTATTGAGCTATCGAGAATTAGCTTATTGCTTTGAAATGTAATGTATTTTTTTATTTCTGCAGTAGTTAGACACTTAGCAAATTTCTTTTTTATTTTTTCTAAGTGTTTCCATCAATGCCAAAGGGGGAGATTGTTGGCATTTGGTGAAGATGATCTGAGTGTTGATCATGAGATTGTATTGTGGTTTTGTCATTGCTGGAAACATGATATGTTGGAGGCATGATATCAATTTTACTGATGGTGTTGAAGTATCTAATTGGGGAAGTGACTAAGTATTAAGTCAACCTAGAATAAGATAATATGCGAGGTACATGCAACTGGATTTGGAGTTAGAGATCAAGTTAATGTGTGTGATCATGCATTTATCATCTACAGAGGCATATCTAGCTATAGATATGACTGCATCAGTTAGATTGAAGAATTGAGGAAGTTATTGAGGATTCAAGTGACACTGATAGGAAGAACATGAGATAGGCAGAGCAAGTTTGATTAGATCAGCTAACCGGTTAATTTAATGTTTGCAAATGTTTATTTACGACTTGGTTAATGTTGTGTTGACTTTATTGAGTTGACCAATGCATTTTGACATGATTGAATTTGATTTTTATGTCGGTGGGTAAAATATTTTAGGGCAAAGGCCAACTTGGACAAGTTGTTATAAAATAAGGATGAAATCGAGTTTTAGGGTAACGATGCGATGATGTGATAGGCAAGTGTGATTGTGCAAAGTTGAAGAAAGGAGAGTTGATGTTTAAGGAGGCATTGTGATCAGAAATGAAGTGGTTCTGTCACACAGGAAGTATCATATTTAGATCATTTATTCTTGGGTCTATCTCAAAGCAATCCCTAACAGGTTTGCAAGTGAAATCCTTTAACAAGGTCACTCTTAATAGGGTGAGCAGAATCTTTAATAGGATCTGAAGTATAAATTCTCTAACTAGGTAACTCTTAGAAGGAGTTTGAAATCCCTTAACATGGTAGTTCTTAACAGGACTTACATTATCTTTTAACCAGGCTAAAGATACTCTTAACCTGGTATGCCCTTAGCATGGTTTTTGTAATTGCTCCTAACAGGGAAGATTTCTTTGGTGCACTAATGAAATTTGTGGGTATCATCTCACACGTGGTTTTCTCCATCTAACAAGGGTTTCCATGGGAAAAATCTTGTGTCCTGATTTTACTTTGTGTGAATAGTTTATTTGCTTAACATCTATGCAATATTCTCTTTTGCATGTTGGTTGTTATGGAAGCTATTTGAAAAGTGTTTCAGTTTTGTGGGTGCACTAATTCACCCCCCCCCCCCTCTCAATGCCTTTAAAGACTAACAATAAAGACTATGGTTAACAATCACGATTTATCCATTATGAGGAAATTTAACACATTTATGAAAAGGATAAGCCAAGAATTTCATGGAGGTAAGCCAAGGAAGACTAAGTTTGACTTAAAATTGATCAGAAGTTGGAATGACAGTGAAGGTAACATCTAAAGTTTTACCACAAACTTCATTAGGAAATGAAATGGAACCATTAGAAGGATAAAGGAAACCATTGTGAGTTTGAATCATAACATCACATTTATCAAAAATATATTTTTGCAATTATATACTATAAAGATGTTCTTCAGTTGTAACATTCACGATGCTAGTGGGATCAATAAGTGCGCCATGGGTAGGAAGGCCATTAGCCATTGTGACAATATAAAGAGGATCATCAAGTGATTTAATTGTCATAGTAGGATCAAAGGTAATGTAAGAATGTGATAGATGTTTAAGTTTGACTTGCTCAATTTAGTTAAGAACATGATTGGCTTCATTAATGTTTTCATTATATTTAATGCAATGGGAAGAAGAAGGTTGATCAATAGTATTGGTTGAATGAGATGGAAAAGGACTAGTGTTGATTTGCAAGTTTTGGTTAGGAGGTGCCACAAATTTGTTTCCTTAATCATGGTCACCATCAACATATATAGACTTGGAATCAATAAGATCTTGGATAACACTTTTCAAGTGGAAACATTTTTCAGTATCATGACCAGGCTGATGGTGATAATGGAAAAAAGATTTTGGATCAAAGTATTTGGATTGAGGTTTAGATGTATCAATGGGTTTGATAGGAGGAAGTGTTAACACATTAGCATTAATTAACTTCATCATCACATTATGCAAAGATTCATAAAGTTTTTGATTGAGGTAACTATAGGTTTTGAAGGGGCCCCGAAACCCTTTACAAGAGAAAAGAAAGATAAAACATTACCAATAGCAAGAAAACATCAACTACCTCAAGAAGATGACAGAAACAAAAAGGGCACAACCCTAGCTATTACAAATATAGCTCGATCCACAAAAAAGAAAAAAAGGCACAAAGACCACTAGCCCACAGAATAAAAGAAAACCTCCCAGCAATGCAAATCAACCCAGCAGGTTGAGGTACTCCTTAGAGTCCACCAACAAGTCCTAAATCTTTTGAATTGAACCCTTCAGGAAACTAAAGTCTTTTGGCTGAGTTGTCATTTTATTCTTGGTACCCGATCTAGTTCTAGTACCCGTGCCAATAGTTTTCTCTTCCTATTAAGCACCTCCATCATCGATATTTATAGCATTTTTATCAGTGTTGTTCCCTTCCAGCAACTCATATAGAGCATTAAGGTTAGAAACTCTAGCTTTCATGCCAGCAACGTTAAGGGAGAAGATCTTCCTAAAAATTTGATCGTTGTTTCTTTCTTTCTCCTAGATGGGGGAGATCTTTTCCTCAATAATACTAGTAATTTTATCCTCCAACGATCTAGAATTCTCAGCTACCTCAGTAAAAACATCCTTACCAGTATTGTACATAGCGACATCATTTCTCATTTTATCAACAATTTCTTCCAGCACCTCGTGCCTAGCATCAAGGGCTCTATACTTGATCTGCATGTCCTGGGTTTCATGGAAAGCCCACTTATCAACATTGAAAGCAAAAAATGTTTTACTTGTGGCAATGCTTAGAACACTCATATTAGTGACCCTTTTAGTATTGAAGTCCTACTCTGTGATAGTATCATTAGCATTATTCTGGTCCTGCTTACCCTTACCCTTCTCAATGTTAGCTTTCGTCGAAGGATTCTCAGGGGGGTTAGGGTGGTCATCAGCCTCCCGGTTAACAGTAGAATGAAGAGAGGTCACATTGGTAGTACCCTTATTATCCTCAACATATATCTCCATATCCATAACGTTAGTTTCCCCATTAAGCACATCATTTCCTTTGTCCATTTTCGTATCCATGTCCTCATTATCAACTTTATTTTCATTGTTTTTATTAGACTCCATCTGGGTTTTATTCTCTTCCATGTATACTTGAATAAGAGCATTAATTAGACTGGTGACTTCTTCAGGGATCTCCTGTTGGGAATCATTCATAGTATCTCCTTAATCCTCTTTATCCACAGTCAACACATCATCATTCTCATTGGTAAGGTGAATGTCCTTCTCAGGCTTATCCTTGTCATTCTTCTCACCTTTATTTAGGTCTTCATTGAAAGAGGAGTATTCATCATCTTCATAAATTATTCCCTCCACTTCATCAAAGATCGACAGGGTAGCCTCTTTTTCTCTGGTTTAATTTATCTGGTTTTCTTACTGGGAGAAGGACTCACCTTAGATGTTGTTGCCACTTGTTTATAAAAATTGTTGGATGATTTGTTAATTTTGATGTAGTTGTATAGTTTATGTGTTGAAATTGGATGTGACATCAATTTTATCAATCAGAACAGGAGCCATTGGAGTGGTGCTCTCAAATTGACTCACTTGTAGTTGATAATGATGAAGCACTGCACACAATTGCACAAACGAAGAGAATTTAGAAATAAGTATCTTGTCTCTAATGTTACTTTGTAAATTAGCAATGAAAATACATTGTACATCAATATCAGGAACATGATAAGAAATATGAGCATGCAAAAGCTTAATCTAACAATGAAATCACTAACTTTTTCTTTAACACCTTGTTTACAATGCATTAAATTAGTTAGAGAGATTTTAAGATCAATGTTGTTGTGAAATTATTCAATGAAAGCATTAGCAGGTTTTTGGAAGGAATCAATTGAATAAGGAGGCAAGGAGAAATACCATTGCAAGGCTTGTCTTGAAAGGTTCTAGTAAACAAATTTTCCATGAAACTATGGTCATGAGAGAAATCACTACACAAGGTTTGGAAATTTTTAACATGAGTCACAAGATCACCCTTACCATTATAAGTCTCAAGATGAGGAATCTCCATATATTGCGGGATAATAGCATGGATAATATGCAAAGACAAAGGACTAGCAATATCACAAGTAGGAATGTTGAACCTTGATTGAGTCGTGAAAGCAATTTGTTGTTGCAAAGAAGACACAATTTGAGCCAAGCTATTAATGGTAGAATCTGTAGAAAGGATGGTAGGAGGAGAAACATGAGAAATGCTAGGAGGAGTATTGGAAATTAAAGGAGTGGTTGAATATGAAAAAAGGAACACTATGATAAGTGGGAATGGAAGAAGGAAATGACACACATGAAACATTTGAAGAGATAGAAGGAAGAATAGGATTGGGAAGAGTCACATGTGTAGGATTGAAATTTTGAATTAAAGTTGTGATGATAGGTGGAGCATAAGAGGACACACTAGGAATGGAAGAACAGATGGGAAAAGAGGTCTCAACACTTGTAGTAGGTGGAGTAAAGCCTAAATCTTTAGCACAATCCTTAATGGGGTTGATATTGGCATCAATGAGATGAGAAATACTATGCAAGAGGTTAACACCATGCTCATTATTATGAATACATTTCCTTAAGGTTTCTACAATGGAAAGAGCTTCAAGATTATCATTTTCTTGACCTAGACAATGTTCAAACTTCTCAAATTCATGGGAAAGTTTATGGACTTGAGCAAGAGGAACCCTTAATGCCTCTTCTTCACCATGAGAATAATGAGAAGGGTTATTATCCATGATAGGATTGGGGTCACTAAGATGAATTTTGGTCTCATCAAGATACCTAGGAAATTATTTTCTAATTCGAGACTTGAATAATATTTAACATCCCAAACAACGCATTGATAAAATCAATATAGAAAATTTAGAAGCCCGAATAGAAATAAAGGAGATTATTTTGAAATAAGATGCTAAGAAAGCATCAAAAGGTGATAAGAAGGAATGGGACCAAATTAAATCTAAATTGGATGAGAAATATAAATATAAAAAATTAAAAAAACCATCCGAAACCAAGACCAAACCCAAGCAAGCTAAACCCAATAAACAAGAGATCAAAGATCCTAGAATTGAACAAGAGATCAAAGATCCCAAAACTAAATATGTGAAAGAGCACACTGCTCTCCAACTGGGGGTGAGACATTTTAGAGGGGGTGTAACAATCCAATGAAGGAGATGGGCCAGCTGTAGTTGGAGATGGGCAAGAACAATAACCTAGGGGTGCCCTTTTTTCTATAGTTCGTCTGGTTGTCTATAGAATTTTAGGGGCAGGGCTTCCCACAGGGGGTTCAGGAGGAGAAGACTCTTCTTCCTCTTCGTACTCTTCTTCCTATTCATACTCTTATTTTTGTTGTTCCTATTGTTCATGTTGCTCCTGTTGTTCCTCTTCTTCCTCTTCGTACTCTTGTTTCTGTCCCTCTAGTTGTCCTTTGGGTTTTTTATTTATCTCCTTGTGGAACAAAAAGTATTTGTTGAGATGACAATAAGGGTATTAGGTTCCTACCAAGGTTTGTATTTGTTTCTATTAAAAGTTGTACATTAATAATAATCTATAGAAAAAATCTAGGAAAATGTGTGAGGAAGACAAAGATTCTGAGAAATTGTTTGAGGAAGACAAAGATTCTAGCAAAATGCATACAAGGAAAGACATGATCCAACTATAACACATATAAAAGAGATCTAAATGCAAAGAAGGGAAATCTAACACCAAGATCAGAATGGAAATGTACTAAGTTAGGTTCACCAAAATGTATCATAAGAAATGGTGAGCAATGCTATGGAGGAAGATCACTCACCAAATCAAATGTATATAGAGAACCTATGATACATTAGGAACACCCAAAAAGGCTCACCGTCAAACCTAAATCAAAGTAGCACAACCCAAAAGGATGAAGGGGTGATAATGCAAAATTTAGATTCAAAGATGGAGTGTGGAGATATGTTCCTTTAATGCCAAAGTGTAGATGATATGTAAAAATGATATGCAAATCTATGAAAGGAATTGATACTATGAAATGACAACTAACTAAATATGATATCAGAAATGATGCATAAAAGTAAATTCAAGATAAAGAAGAAGAATGAACTCACTTTGAAGTTAGGAGAAGATGGAACAAACTTCAGACATGGAATTGATTGTCACATAATTGTCGAAATAAAAAAGGGCTCTGGATCTAGCACTCTGAGACCTATAACTCCCAACTGTGAAATTTTTTGGATTTAAAGGACTATGTCAAATAAATTTGACATTGTCCAAGAAAGTCGACCTAGTCTAGGAGGCTCAACATCTAATGACATCTGTGAAGGATCTGCCACTGGTTCTGAAACTCCCAAAATCTGGATCTGAAACTCTGAAAATTTGTTCTTGCACACAAGAAGAAGGGGGAAAGGGGCTTTCCTTGGTCAAGCCCCTGCATAGGAATCAATCTTGAAATGAAATATAAATTTTATAAGTAAAGTAATGTAAACAAGATAAATGTTAGTTTTACCTTGCATGAAAAACCCTCATGGATGGATGTAGAAATCAGTCAAATCCATGAAGATGCTTGAAATGTATATTTGGAATGTGTTTTAGTATCAAGGATGCCTTCACAAATGTATGGGTCTACACTTGCCAATCCCAGAGCTTGAATGAGTGTATGCTTGAAATCTTGAATTGAGAAGAAGAATGGATATTCTTACTTGCTTGATAATTCCTCTACTTGGCCACCATGGGAGAGAAATTTGCATCAATGAGAGAAGATTGCCTTTGCTTGAATGGAAGAAGACTTGGATATCTTGAAATGGATGTTTGCCTTAAAATCTCAAATCCACTACTTCAATTTCACAACTTGAAACCTTGCTTGCACTTGATCAATTGATAGCTCTTGAATTTGAGATCTTGTAAGAATTTTATATAGATATTGGATGTCAAAATGACATGAGAGAGCCCCCTTTTATACTCATTTCGGTAATCAATATTGCTAGGTCGACCACAAATAAAGATCAAGAAGAAAAACCTCTGCATTAGGCCCAGAGCCCACTTAAACACAATGCCCTAGGACAAGGTCGAATTGGGTCGACCTTGTCCAGGACAAGGCCGATTTAGTTTGACCTAGTCCTAGCATTGCTAAATTAAGAGAAGGTTTGGGTCTTGGGAAGTGTGAAAAGTTTTGAGGAGAGAAAGTGAAAGATGTGTGGAATCAAGCATAAAGACATTTGAATCTTGAAATCACTAAAATGGGGTCCAATAGGTTCTAAAGCCACCAATAATGGGTGCTAACTTTTTTGGATGATAAACTATCATTTATGTGGCATGCAATCTCCCTCTCTCAAATGCTCACATAGACTATGAGAATTTCATTGGATGGATTGGAAGAGGTGAAGGTGAGCAGATAGTGTTCTTTCCTTGAGCATATCAAAGTGGCATTGTTAATAGTGCTTTAGTGAATTTATGAGTTAGTGGTATCCTTGGATGTCTCCCCATGGGGATGAACTACATATTTCTCTAGGTCTCGAGGCTTCAAAACTCTACTACCTTAATTTTTTTTTTATCATTTTCTATTAGTGCCAACTAAAGATTTAGGTGGAGTTTCATCGTTATTTTTAATCTTAGCTTTGGAACTCACTACAACTAACCACCCTTCTTATTTGTTTATAAGAGGGCTATCAGAAACTCGTTGAGTGGTGGATTTTGAATATGGAGTGATTTTAGGGAGCTCTCATATCTTGTTCTTAATACATTGATAATGATAACAAGTATTGAGTAGACTTAGGTAAAGCATATGTTGGACAAGCCTCATTTCACCAATCTCATACCTATCATCTCCATTAGATGCTTGGATAAGTTGACTTCTAATACAAACCCCCTTCTATGTTCCAGTTGAAAATAATTTGCCTAGTTTGGCACAAATAATATTGCCTAAAGAGGAGGCTATATTGGTTAGAAATTATAGTATGGGAAAGTGAAAATAATAAACTCCAACTAGATTAGGACATAGAGAAATTTCTAATTTTCAACAGTAAAGTCTCTACTCTAAGGGCCCGTTTGGTTGAGGGGTGGAATTGGAATTGAATGGGAATTGGCATTTCCGAATTCCCAAAATGTTCAATTCCCTGTTTGGTTCCAAAATTAAAAATTTGAATAGGGTTATGCAAATTCTAATTTTGGGTCATTTTGAGCATTCCACAATTCCTTCTCAGACCTGTTATTGGAATTGAAAATTGGAATTGGAATTGAAAGTATTATTTTGGGAAGGAAAATTCATTCCCATTTTTGTTTCAATAATGTATATTATATTGCTATAAGGATGTATATATATACATGTGTGTATATATACACACAAGTGTATATACACACATGTATATATACACATATGTGTGTATATGTATATATATATATACACGAATGTATGTATATATGTCTATATATGTGTATACACATATGTGTATATGTGTATATACATACATGTATGTGTGTGTGTATATATATATGTGTGTGTGTGTGTGCACACATGTGTATGTGTATATATACACACAAGTCTCTATATACACACATGTGTATATACACACATGTGTGTGTATATGTGTATGTGTATATACACACAAATGTGTGTATGTGTATATACACACACATGAGTGTGTATATACACACATATGTGTGTGTATATACACATGTGTGTGTATATACACATGTGTGTGTGTATATACACACACACACGTGTGTGTGTGTGTGTGTATGTGTATGTGTGCAAAAACAAAGTTCCAATTCCAATTCTAATTTTGTGGAACCAAACGCAGAATCTGCATCTTCTCAGTCATCTTCCAGGTGAACCAAACAGGACAGACTAATTCTAGAATTCATTTTGAGAATAGCCCAATTGCCAGAATAGATTCAATTCCAGAATAGGCAATTCTAGCATGCACAAATTCCACGAAACAAACGGGCCCTAAGGTTTGATAAAAAGAAAAGAGGAATGAACATACCAAGGTCCATGATTGAGAATAACCTTTTCATGGTTGGCCTCAATGAAACAAAAAATAAAAAAACCTTTAGTGAGGTTCTACATGATATTAAGGCGTATCCTATAATAACCACACTCATTTTTTCTTTGAAATTTGTGATGCTAAAAATGAACCAATGAAGAGATATTTTTGTGTTTATTTACTTCAAATTATATTCAAAATAATCCTCCAATATATACCAATATGCACTCCATAACATAGTAGTTGAAGGGGGTCTTGTTGCCTTCACTCTAGCTATAAAATAACATAGAAAATGTCTTATAATTATAAGCGAATATCTTTTCATCACATCGAAGAATATGATAACTCAATTATAATATCAAAGAGATTTGATAAACACATTGAAAATAGATTTTGGAAATTAATATCAAACCTATTCATAGACCAAACAATGCATTTCAGACCTTCAAAATGAACAACAACACATTCCATCTTCACATGGAAGATTTAGAGCAAGTACATGTTAACTCCAATTTATTCTTTCTCATGAGCCAACTATCTTACAATGCAAGGACACGTTAAAATGAAAATTCTAGACCTCTGATAATGTAGATTTATGTTTACTCTAAAAATCCTTGACAAGAGGAATGGTATGACCTCCTTAGAATTAGTTCTTTCCCAAATACCACAAATGAACACTCTAAAGAAATCACATAGCTATGATGAATCCAAAGGAAAAGTACCCAGACTGATAGCCTTCAACCTTCAAGAGTTATGAGTAAATATCTGATTCTTAGTTACTCAAAAAAATACTTTTAAGACTTAGAAAATTCACACCAACACCCACAAATTAAATTTAAAATGCTTAAAATTATAACCAGGCTACAAAAATTGACATATCACACAAAACCCAACAAACCAAAATCTACTAGCAAGCTCCAAGACATTGAAAAATCTATGACCCAATGAGCCAACCAACTAGGGTGAGTCTTTCGCCACTAATACCAATAACTGAAATGAGGGACTTCGTCCTCTATCCAACCAAAGATGAACTCCATAATTAACCCAACAACATAACAATAAGTTGTCGATTCAAGCATAAGCATATGAGAGCTCAAAAAGAGAATATAAAGAGAGAAAGAAAAAATAGGGCAACCATCTTGTAATTTGAACTCATTTCCCTCTTTTCAGAATCACATAAAATGAAATTAACCCCTAAAGGTTCGAACCATTTTTGGGAGCCCTCATAAAATATTTTCAATTTTATTTTATTTCCTTATCCTCCCCAATGTCACCTTTTTAGAAGCATAACGTAATCTTAATAAAATATTGACTTCCCCTTTCCTTGGCATCAACTTAGGATGTCCAAACGACCCCTCTTTTAAAACAACTTCAAGTCACCATGTTACTAGGCAAGACACAAGGGGAGACATTTTAAAAAGAAACTTTATAAAGTTTATAAAGACAACGTATAAGTCACCATGTTACATAACACCTTGAGACCAAACATTCATAAGAACTTCATAATGTTTATTAAAACAAAAAGAGTAATGATATAAGGAAATACTAAAAGAGCATTTTCCATTTCATGTAGACGTTATAACTTTCACCCTTACTCCAAATTGCAC
>MU224652.1:1086942-1111083 GCA_018584345.1 Thuja plicata | reverse complement strand
ATTTCCGGAGTCATAAGGGACCTAAAGCATTAAACGGAGAAATAAGGAGTTGGCTGCAAACTATTTGACAAAATTCCTATCAGCAGTTGGTTTAGTTTTTGGGCATTCAGGGGTGTCCATTACACTTTCATTATGATAAATCATAAAAGGGTTCAATTTTTTCTTATATTTGGGGGTGCATCTCTGTTATTTGTTAAGTCTGAAAGGCATCTTGCCATCTGGGATGGGGTTGCCCTTCAATATAAAGTTTGGACCCAGCATAAAAAAGATTAAAGTTTACGCCTTTTGAATTATTCGAAGTATAGAGATAAGTTTGTAATGCTCTCATCTTGTTCTCTTCTAGTTTGTGAGACTTCTTTCCCATCACGTCAAGAATCAGTTTGATATTGCTTATTGTTAAAATGCGCTTTCTGCAGTGATATTCATAAAAGAGGAGCGCCTGGGCGAGAGAATTTATAGGCAGCATTGAGACACGTCTTTAAAAACCAACTTTAACTGTACCAACAGGTTTTACCTTGGCTAGAATCAATGCTAGTGCCTGAACTGACCAAGAAGCAAGAAAACAAAAAGCGAGAAGAGGTCTCACCAATTTTCTAAGAATGTAGAATTTTATAGAGGAGGTCACATCTTAATAGAAAAATTGATCAAGAAAAATGGTGGTTGATGTGTTGGCCATTGTTGCAGATTTAAAAACCTAACCACTGAATTTGTCATGTTACATTAGGCATACCAATTAACATCCTTCTCTATGCTTCTTGAAGAGAACTGTTCTGTAGAGTAAACCCCTTTGTTTTTCCATGAGAAGCATAATAAATATAGGGGAGGGGAGCCAAAACATGGGCACCCTAATTTCAGGGGTCTATGTGGCACGCCACGTGGACCAAAAACCCATTTATTTTGCACTGGCAAACGAGTCATTGACATGGTACCCCAATTCAAAATTTTCCATGTCGAGTGATCAATTTTCCACGTGTTTGGGTCCCATTCGTTTGACATGTCCATTTCATGCCATTTTGGTACGTCAACTAGAACGTGTGCGGGCCCACACCCTATACCTGCCCACCATACCATCTAAACTAGATAGGGTGGTTGTGTGGCATTCCACCACATGGCCACCAAATCCACCACCTTAATTTCCATTACTTCTCGTTGATACCTTACACTATCCCATGTCGTGGCATTTACTATGTGTCTCCTCTCCTTACTTGCATCCAAAGGCTCACAATTTTTAGCAAAGCCCAATTCAATACGCCTGCTTCCTCATGGAGCGAGCCATGTTTCATTCCTTTCTATCTTGCCTATTCTGAACTGTTTGATTTGGTTCACACAACATATTTGGCCAAGGAATCGACAACCTCACCTTCGGATGAGAACATGCTCACTCATTCACTAGCAACACCATCACTCACAAAGGTATTGCATGGTATTTGTTCCCATTCACTAGTATTGCATGTCCATTTGTTTGCATTTACTTCCTCTCATGTGCACCTTGTAGGAATGAAGGTTTCATGGTTTGAAAATGTGTTTTTCATAGTTCATGCTACAAATTGTGACAATGACAATGCCTTTTGTTTTGCAATCCTCTATGGCGATTTCTTGCAGGACTTCTAAAGGGCTTTTGCACGCCTGTTCTTCGACCCAGGCGCAAAATTTTCGTAACTAAGACCCAGCATAGTTTGTTTGGGGCATTGCGTTTTCTTTTTCTATTGTTTTTGTTTTCCTCGAACTCTTATGTCGTCCATTCTTTTGTTTGTTGCTTCCTGCAAAGTTTGTAGAGACTTTCTATTTATGAACACAACAAGTGTTCATAAACACATATAAATAAGAAAGGGAATCCTACTCTTCTATTCTAGCTTCACTAGCATTTTAATAGTTCTATTAATTCAAAAATTCATCATTTCAAGCATCACTGCTAATATTGGGCTTACGGGTCTCATTTTCACTATTTAAGGTTTTAAATTTAACTGTTAATATTGGGTTTCAGGTTTTCAATCAAGGGATCCAACTTTACTTTTTAAGGGTTTTATTTTAATTGTTAATACTATGGGTTTAAGGGATACAACTTCATTATTTAAGGGTTTTAATTTAACTATGAATACTATGGGTTTAAGGGATTCAATTTCATTGCTAATATTGGGTTTAATGGTTCCAATTTCACAGTTAATATTGGGTTTAATGGATTTGATTTCATTGTTTAAGGGTTTCAATTATGTTGCTCAAATTTGGTTTATGGGTTTCCATTTCACATTTGAAGGGTTTCAATTTCAATGTTGAAGCGTTTCAATTTAACCTTTAAAGTGTTTCAATTTAGTTGTTTAAGTGTTTCAATTCCACTATTAAAGGGTTTCCAATTTCACTGTTAATGTTAGGGTTTAAGGATTTCAATTTACCATTTTGAATTTACTTGTAGTCATGTGTCAAATTTCTAAATAAATATAAATCAGCATTTTGAACCCATCTTTATTGTATTTAGATTTAATATATTCTAGAACTAGATTTAACATGTCAAAATTTGAGGAGACCTATTTAGAACCTATTATCTAGCTTCAAATTATTGTGTGACTTTATGATATTGTAAATTACTTGCAACTACAACCATAAAGTGACTATTTCAACTTGAATAAGCAATTAATATCTTTAAATAATTGTGAACACTTACAATCAAGAATTACTAAAATGTTGGTGATAAAGAATTTGAGATGCAAAGTTCAAAGTATTGACATCACTTTCAACATATCAACTTGACGATAGGCGTCCTTTAATAAGCCATAAAAGTTTAAATTTTACAAGGTAAAAACCAATGATAAATGGGGTAGACCACGTAACACACTCTTGCAAATAGCAAAGCAAAAAGTAAAACTAACCAAACACGATGTAATACTAATACACTTTACCTTAACCAACAAGGTGCATAATATAACACAACAAGATGGACCAAGTATAACATTAAAATACCTTACTAGTCAGGAGAAGTAAGTTTTGAGGTACTAGTCATGAAGTGGTAACTCCATAAGATCACCTTTCAAACTTCTAACAGAGAATGTGTCTCGCCACACTTATTTACAAATTGATATAAAACAATCTATAAAGCATCAAACCTACCAAATTTTTACCTTTTCTTCTAATTAGGTATTCCAAATAAGGACCAAGTCTTTAGGTTGGAAACATCTCTATATCACATTCTTGTTAAACAATAATTTCAATTTTTATTGTTCCACCAACACTCTATCATGCACAATTTTCCTTATCTCATCTAATTAAGGATTTCAATTTACTATTTTGAATTTACTTGTAGTCATGTGTCAAAGTTCTAAATAAATATAAATTCACCATTTTGAACCCATCTTTATTGTATTTGGATTTTATATATCCTAGAACTAGAATTAACATGTAAAAATTTGAGAACTATTTAGAACTTATTATCTAGCTTCAAATTATTGTGACTTTATGATATTGTAAACTACTTGCAACTGTGTATGAAATAGTGCACATGTTACCTGTGACACAACACTTCAACCGATCTATTGCTTCCTATCTAGGAGGAGTTTGAAGAATGTCATAATCATGCCCTCAGATTATGCACAAATCAGTGACAAATACAACCAAATAAAGGAAGATTTCAATCAAACTAGTCTAAACAACAAAGAAGCATGCATATTTAACTCTAAAAAGGTAGATAACAACAATGCATAATATTAAATCTAAGATGCAATATGAATTCACAAAATGATCTAAACAACATAACAATACTTTTAACTCTAAAATTATGGGTCTTTTGAGTTCAAAAACTCATTCTATTTATTGAAGAAATGAGGAGAGAGGGGGGGGACAAGGGTCATTAATGGAGTTGTAAAACTCATTAATGAGGTGTAAGAGACATAAATGCCAAAGGCATTCATAAGGCATGTGCTTGAGGAATCTCCATTAAAAATACATTAATGGGAGCATTTAAGAGGCATGGTGAAGGTGTAAGAAGCAAGCTTGAGAAGGTGGACTTAGAGAGAGTCAAGCTTGAGAAAGTTGACTTTCTCAAGTGGGTTGAGTTCCTAATCACAAATTTAGGAGTGTGACATCATTAGGAAGTGGGTTAGGATAGGATTAATATTAGGATTAGATTTAGCATGGGGTGAATAGGTTGGGATGGGTTTGAACCCAAGGTCAAGGTGGTTGAGGTAGGTTAGGTTAGGGGTTAAAGAGAATATTAATGAAATGAATTATATTAAATATATTCATTCAAAAATAGGAATATTAATTATTTAAGCTTTTTATTGCTTTAGACAATTAATTAGGACTATAACCGATTAATTAGATTAATTTAGGCTAGAAGATAGGTTTTTTGCAAGTGATTAGATATAATAGCGATTTATTTAATTCCTTTTAAATTAATTACATTAGCCATGTTTGATTTGAAATGATTTGGATTAAAATTGATTTAATTTTGATTGGCTTAGGTGATTAATAAAATTTAGTGATTAAATCACTTAGGAGATTAAATCTTATTTGAATGAACTATGCCAGCCGATTGAAGAGTTGCTTAGACATAATTGGTGGTATGATCAATCTTAGGGAAAATAGGATCTATAGTCAGAGTAGACCAAATTAGGGTGGTTACATTTTCCCCTCTTTGAATAGATGTGCAAGCCGCGCATTGATTCAAAGAAAGTTTTTGATTTTTGACTTCAGAAAGATTGAGAATTTCGCTCACGATCGAACGAAATGTCGGATGAGATCAGTCTCGTACTTGATTGAACTAAACTGATAGAAATGACTTTGAACTTGGTTGTCATACAAAGGTCAATACGCAAAGATCTTAAAGATACCGATTCTGAACTTGGTGGTTGTCCAAAGATTGATAATATTGATTATGAACTTGGTTGTCGTTCAAAAGTCAATATGAAGTTGCCAGGAGCTTAGTAAGAATCTTTTAAAATGAGGAAACACAAGATATCCAACTTATGAGAACCAAAGCTTTCTATCCAACAGTTCTGAGTTAGTCAAGGAAACTGTCATGCCCCTAGTTGTTTGATAACGAAGTCATTTTTAATGTTGTTTCGAGCAAGATTTTGATTGATGATAGTGTGATCATGCCCCCTCGGGAATGAAATCGAAGGAAAGAAATAAAATCTCCGTGGAAAGAACGTATCACTTGCATGGAACGGTGAGGTCTAGAAAGAATGGAATAAAAGAAGCGAAGAAACAGGGGTGTGTTAAGAACAAACACACAAGAACCAAGTTAATTACGTGCAAATGTGAGTGGTGAGATTGATAAAATGATGTCAGACCAAGATTTATGATGAAATGTGCAATTTTGACAGATTTTTGGAACAGATGGAGCAATTCTACATTTTCAGGAGCTGTCGTAAAAATGTTACTGTACTACATAAAATACCTTAGGCACCTTTGATTTGGTTCCTGATTGATCAAAAAGAGAACAAAAATGTAGTTGCAGTTGCCTGGGAGGAGTTTTGGAACCCTTAAATAGCTCAAAAGATCCATATATATCTCAAAAATCACCATTTTACTATTCATTTTCACTTTCACCCATAGTAAATTCTAGAGCTCTTTAGAGAAGATGGTGGCCCTTGTCAGGAAGCATCGTTTCGAGCTCAATCGTCGATATCAGCGCCCAGCCGACTACCCACCTCCGATAAGTACTCACAAAACTACCTTGTGAATTTTGTAATTTTGAATTTCATGCATTTTTACAGCTTTTATAGCCCTTTAGATTCTGGGTCGCCTCTGAGATTTCAAATCGCACCCTGCTAAACCTATGTCATATCTGGTTTTTCTCGGATCGTATCCAATTTTCCCAGATTTCTGTTTCGCATCTAGTATTTCTTAGATTGTATTCGATTACCCTGTTTTAGCTTAGTTTAGGATATGAAATTCATTTTACGTCATACCCTATCTTTTCAGGATCGTACCCCATTTTTGGGGTCGCATCCGGGATTTTCAGAATCGTACCCAGCATTTTTTGTCGCATCCTATCTTTCTAGGATCGCATTTGGAAAAAGAGATCGCACCCTATTTTTCTAGGATCACATCTCATTTTTGGACTTAAAAATTTAGCCATTGTGAACTGTTTGTCTGCTGCGGATCCTGATTTACTGAGCTGATCATGTTTCAACATGTTTGTCATAGATAGAACACTGATTTATCATTTTATTTGCCAAAAATAGGTTGATTTTGAGGTAGTTGCATTTTGAGGTACATATCTAGGACGTGTGTGCTTGCTTTGGCCGGAGTGCTGTCAGATGATGAGCAGGAGGTAGTGGTCTGTGTAGGATTACGATCTTTGATTGGTTTACCCGATATAGGGGTAAATCGAGGGTTGTTGACTGCTCTTGCCGTGAGATGGAACTCAAAGAACAACATCTTCCATCTCCCGATTGGGGAGATGATAGTCACACCAGAGGACGTGTGGCGTATACTGCGAGTTCCAGTGATGGGCCATGAGGTGCGCTTTGAGTCAACTTCTATCATGGTGATTGGTGCAGCTCGTCGATATTTTCAGGATGATACCTTTGATCGGAGATACATTTCATGGGACTACATGTGCGATCATTATGATCGATTATCTATATGTTTGGCGGGCTTGATTGGTGGCATCCTGATGCCAGATAGAGGACATCACGGATTCATTGTAGGATGGGTAGATATGCTGGAGCAGATGGTCGTCTCTAGACAGAGATTTGCATGTGGTAGCTATATTCTGACTCATATGTACTAAGAGCTCCACGAGATTGTTTACCATTATACTCGGAGCGTGACTGTGGGGATTTTGATTCTTCAGACTTGGGCCTAGGAGCACATCCTAGTGACACGACCCATTATAGACAGGAAACGTGCACCTGAGCATCCTTATGTTTATATGTACGATGGTTTGATTTAGAAGCTCCATTTGGGCAAGGTAGAGTACTGGCGAAGGTTTTTTGATGATATGACAGAGGTAGTATGGTGGCTATACTTGGACTGTGAGGAGTGGACCTCAGATGCTAGACATGTCCCATTTTTTTTTAGAGCAGGTACCTGATCGGGAGGACCAGATACATCATAGAGTGGTTTGTATATACCCAAGTTTTGAGACAGTTCGACCAATGACAAGGCAGGAGCCAGGATGTGATTGTATATGCCAGAGTTTGTGATGAGGCACCATTGTGGGGTGCCCAGCTGAGATATGTGACAGCCCACTAGGAGATCAGAGACATGGTCGAAGTCGATTGGGATCTTCATCGTGATGTTGTAGATGCAGGTTGTTCAGATGGGTATGCTGCAGAGATGCTTCAGCATCCCTTTCTACGATTCACAGTTCCTGAGGAGGCCATTCCTTGTATAGAGGATCTAATAGATTATGATTTGGATGACCGCCCTTCCAGGGGAGAGGAGGAGGAAAAAGAGCTAGGGGTATCAGGGGAGGTGGAGCTTTGGGTGGCACTCCAGATGTGGCCAGTGGCAGTGGAGAGGGTCGGCGTACCCGCTTCAGATTTGTTTCTCCCCAGATAGATCTAGGGCCATTACTTACGGGGGAGCAACAGAGACAACAGAGGCAGCCAGATAGGTCACAGGACAGACCTTAAGGACAGGATGCTGGCAGAGGTTCAGGTAGGGAAGAAGATCCCTTATCTCAGTGTGAGTAGGAGTGAGAGAAGCTCAGGGCGCAGATCACAACATTAGAGGCTAGGCTCATGAAAGATGATGCATTACTTCCTGACAGGGATAGACAGTTGGAGAGGCTTAGAGCAGAGCGAGATACACAGGCTCGTACTGCTATTCACCAGGGTCAGAGAGCCACCTACTTTTATGTACTTTATCATGCTGCGGTGCCAGAAAGATAGAGAGTTGTGTCCTTTTCACGATTATAAGCACATCAGTTAGAGGGGGCCATGCCTCCTCCAATAGCTCCATTTGTACCACCTCCTCCTCCACCTCCGAATCAGGGAGAGGGGGGAAGCCAGAGCTGATTGTATTTTGTCATATATATTTCTGAGATCACATTATATATCTAGAGCCTCCTGAGATCATTCTTTTTGTACGATGATACTTTATACATGTATATATGATTCATCCTGACATTCTGATACTCGGATACTCTTTGTGTAGATTATGTGCCATATTTTTGATCTGTACCATGTTTTGAGATATATATCTGATACAGTTGTTTCTGATTCTGATATGTTTCATGAGTTCCATGTTGCTTTGATAGATTTTTTTGCACATGTGATGTAGATTTATCTTGGTCTCATGATGAGTTAAATTTAGATGATGACATCATTTATGCGTTTTGGTTTTATCACTGATATAAATATGTTTCAAATGATACTATGTGAATATGCAAAATGTATGTTTTTGAGTTTTTCTTTAGCAAGTAAAATGTATGGATGCACTCAGGATGTAAAAATAAATGTGATGTACAAATGCTTTATTTTTTGTATTCTTCTTCTGTCTCATTTTATGAATGCAAAATGTATGCTATGGATGTGCAATGATATAAATATCAATAATATTGAATTGTTGTAATTAACTTGGATTTAGAAGAAAAATGGAAATAATTTTTGAGCTCAAATTCCTTATGCTTTTACTTCTTTCAAAAGTGCATCATGCAATCTCTAAATGCAGTTATATGCGGACTCTTAGGACTTGTCAGTGATTTGCAGATGTTGAATCATTTTTATCATCATTGGGTGCTTTTTGGAATGGATACCACCTGATAGTAAAACCATCACTAATACCCACTGATATTATGAAAGTATGAATACTATTTAGATGAAATGTCAAAAATAGAATTAGGCATCAAGGCATAGAAGCCAAGATAACAAAATAGTCACCTTCCTTTTACTATATCAGAATCTGTGTAAGACAAGATATTAGACCCGCAATGACTTTGAAAATTCATATCCTGGGGTACATTATGCTTTGTATACCTTAGTGAGAATTTGAGTTAGAAAATAGACAAGGAAATTGTTTCAACCTCACCGTAGTTTACACATAACAAAGAGCGAGATATATGCGGCTATCCACTCATGGTGGCAACTTTTATCATAAACATCCAAGTTAGGTGAAATTTATAGGATCATTTGGACCAATCACCATATGCAGAAAACCAAGAAAACATTATGCCCCCTGTCCTTGCGACTCTTTGTCTTTGCGCAGACGTCATGGAGTAACTCGGAAGACATAACAACTATCAATTGTGAATCAACCCAATAAAATTCATAACTGCTTAGATGCCCCCAGTTAAAACATCACGGGTACATAAAATAGTCATAATCAAACCAAAATCAAGTTGTGTTTAGGTAGTATTGAGAAATACTACTGATTAATTTTTCAAGAACAGTATATATTCATCAATCAAAAGGTTGGAATTCAAGCAAATATGTGTTCCATGTCTGTGTATAACTTTCTTCCTGTTTGCAATTCAATGTAGGTCTTAGGAACACTGTTCATGTTAGTGCAATATTTGTGCCATCCTTGTTTCATGAATGGGATAGTTTAGTGAAAGCATCGAGTATCATTGTGTCATGAGACAAAACATCCTATGATGACCTAGTAGATACTACCTATCATGCTAGCAAAAGATGCCCCCTGTGCAGAATGATTTGATCCTAAGACAAAAATGTAGACAAATCCCAAGCGAGGATAAGATTTTTGAAAGGAAACAAAGTTGAATTTTAGCACGTGTAATTGAGAAGGCCTAGTATCAGCAATGTATTGATAGATGGAGCACAGAACATAAGTGATGCCTGATTGCCAGGTTTTCACCACTCGGCAAGACCTTTCATTCTTTTTGCTATTAGGATGTCTGTTTTACCAGGTTGTCATCAAGGCACTTTTCTCTTTTTTAATTTTTTTGCTATTTTTGCTTTTTGAATGTTTTTGTAGTATCAAGGCGCCTGTTTGCCATGTTTTCACCAAGGATACCTTTCTTTAGGACTTTTTCCACTGTTCTTAGATTTCTTCAGGATCAATTTTCTGATGTTTTTAGTATTTTCTGAAAACTATTTACTGTACAGGCTCTGCTAGCCAAACATCAAGCGTAGAACCACTTCAAATGTAGAGTATTGATAGGATCTAGAAGAATGTCTCCCTCAGGTGTAGCAAGTTGATAAGCTCTAGTCACAAAAGTAGTAGTGATAACATAAGGTCCCAACCAGTTAGGTTCAAACTTTTTCTTATGTTCTCTATTAGGTTGGTTCTTCGGATTTTCCTTTAGGATGAGATCCCCCACTTGAAATTGTCATGGTTTGACTTTTTTATTGTATCTTTTGGACATTCGTTCTTGGTACACCTTCAGATGATCGAACGCCTGTTTGCTGCACTCATCAAGTAGGTCTAAAGAATTCACCCGATCGATGCGGTATTGCTCATCAGTTACAAGACCGTGTAAAGATATCCGCAAAGATGAGATTTCAACCTCAATAGGTAGTACTACTTTAGCGCCATAGACTAGGACAAATGGCGTGGCTCTTGTTGGTGTTCTGATGCTTGTTCTGTAGGCCCATAATGTTGGATTCAGCTGTAAATGCCAGTCTCTGCTAGACTTACTCACAGTCCTGTGTAGTATTTTGAGAATATTCTTATTAAATGCCTCAGTCTGTCCATTACCTTGAGGGTAATAGATTGAGGAGCAGTGTTGAGTGATGTAGAACTGTTCGCAAAGGTCATCAATGTCTTGATTTTTAAATTGGCCTCCATTGTCTATTACAATTGAAGAGGGTATCCCATATCTACAGATAATGTAGTTCAGAATGAACAGAGCCACCTATTTTCCAGTGGCTTTGATTAGTGGCACGACTTCAACCCACTTTTTGAAATACTCAGTGGCCGTAATGATGAACTTGTGTCCATTTGAAGAATTGGGATATATCTGTCCAACCAATTCAAAGGCCCATTGCTGGAATGGCCAATGTGTAATGAAAGGTATAAGTTCTCTGGAAGGAGCATGGATGAGATTTCCATGTGTCTGGCATTTATGACATGTTTTGGAAAATTAAATAGCATCTTTTTCCATGGTAGGCCAGTAATAGCCTACTCTAAGCAATTTCTTTGCCAGTGAAAAGTCGTTTGAATGTGATCCACATACACCTTCATGGACTTCTTTTAACGCACGATCAGATTCTTTGAGTTCTAAACATCTAAGAAGCGTACCATCGAGACCTCATCGATATAAGTTATGAGGACATAATGCGATATTGTCCTAATTAAGGCTCATTTTTCATTTCTTGATAGATCATTTGGAATGGTTTGGTCAATTAGGTAAGCAATGATATTAGCATACTAAGATTGGTCTGGGGTGTTCAAAGCACAGATTACTTGGTATTCATGGGTATCAAAGGCAGGATAAGATAATTCTTCCACCAAGAAGTCATAGCGGAATTGATGTTCCTCCAGTTGTAACATGGATGCCAAGGTAGCCATAGCATCTGCAGCTTTGTTCTTTGTTCTGGGGATCTACTGGAATGTGATGAAGACAAAGTATTTATTTAAGTCATCGACCAGTTGTTTTTAGGGCATCAACTTCTCATCCTTCATTTGGTAATCTTCATTGACTTGATTGATAATGAGCTGGGAGTCACCATACACATGCAACTCTACAATATTCCATTCCATGGCAAGCTTAAGACTGTTTACCAATGCCTCATATTTAGAAATGTTATTTGTGCATGGAAACATCAATTTGTAGGACTTTGGTATTTTGTAGCATTAAGGAGTTATGAATAGAACCCCTACTCCAGAGCCTTGTTGCATGAAAGAACCATCAAAGTACAACTCCCACGGATACTCAGTTAGATGCATAATGGTCTCATCAGGGAATTCAATCCTTAAAGGTTCATCATCTTGGAGTGGCGAATCAGCTAGTTGATCTGCGAGGACTTGTCCTTTAATAGCCCTCCTGTCTACATACTTAATGTCAAATTTGCTCAAAATGAGGACCCACTTTGCCAGACATCCTGTTAATGTTGTTTTTCTCAGGAGGTACTTCAATGGATCTATCTTTGCAATGAACCTTACTGTATGCAATAGCATGTAATGTCTCAATTTTTGTGATACAAAGACAACTGCTAAGCATTCTTTTTCAATAATGTTGTAATTGAGTTCATAGGATACTAGTGTTCTACTGCTGTAGTAGATCGCTCTTTCTTTCTTAGTTTCATCCTCTTGTGCGAGCAATACTCCTAGTGATGTGGATGTAGCTAAAATATACAGGAGTAATGGCTTTCCATGAATGGGTACCATAAGAATAGGAGGAGTAGCCAGGTATTCTTTTAATTCTCTGAAGTTGGCTTCACAATGTTCATCCCATTTGAAGGTGACCCCTTTATGTAGTAATTTAGTAAAGGGTTGTGATCTGTCGGCAAGTTGTGACATGAACCTCCTGATTGATTGAAGTCTCCCTTGTAATGTCCTCATTTGATTAATGTTGTGTGAAGGAGTCATCCCTAGTATAGCTTTGACCTTTGCAGGATCTACCTCAATTCCCTTCACTGAAACAATAAACCCTAAGAGCTTTCCTGATTGGACCCTAAAGGCACACTTCTTTGGATTGAGCCTGAGTTGAAATTGCTCCATTTGATCCAATATCTTCCTTAAGTCATCAATATGAGTGCTCCTTTCTTTGGATTTAGCTAACGTGTCATCCACGCAATCCTCCATGTTTTTATGCATCATATCATGGAATATAGTAGTCATGGATCTTTGATATGTAGCACCAGCATTCTTTAACCCAAATGGCATGACGTTCTAGAAAAATGTTCCCCATGCGCATGTAAATGTCATTTTCTCTTGATCTTTAGGGGCAATTTTAATCTGATTATAGTTTGAGAAACCATCCATTAATGAATACATTTGGTAGCCTACGGTGAGTTCTATGATCATATCAATATTAGGCAGGGGGAAGTCATCTTTAGGACATGCTTTGTTTAAGTCTCTGAAGTCTGTACATATCCTGATAGATTTATCAGATTTAGACATTGGGACCACATTGGAGATCCACCTTGCTTAAGCAATGACTCTGATGAATCCATCTTTCAACAATTGCTCTAGCTCCACTTTTACTAGCAATGGAGGATGCATCTTTCTAAGTTTTTGTTTTAGGGGTTTGATCCCGGGAGCTATAGATAAGTGGTGCATTATCAATTTAGGATCTAGTCCAGGCATATATGTATAAGACCATGCAAATTTGATCTTCTTTTCTTTTAGGAACTCGGTGAACTGTGTCTTCTCCTCTTTAGACAAAGATTGTGTTAGATGAACAATTTGAGTAACTTCAGTTGTGCCCAAATTAACTGGCTGTGTTGGTTCTATCAAAACTGAAGACCTTTCTTGAAAGTGCTTGGGGAGAATATCAAGAATCTCATCCTTTGGTGCCTCTGAGAGGTTTTCACCATTAGATACGTCTTTTGTTTTTACTATTTTAGGATCTAACACTGCCACAACGTGGTTTTCACTGTCAGTTCTCTTTTTCTTTTTCTTTTTCAATTTTTGACTGAGAAACTTGATATCCTCCTATGATATGTTCACTCTCCTTGCATTTGTGGAAGAAGGATAGGGTTCACAAGAGTTTAGATAGAAAGCCAAGGTGTACTCATTGGGAAAGTCAAGGATAGGAGTAGGATCCATAGTAGTCCGATCAATTAGGTCTATGTTTATCAAAGACAAGGAGTTGGACTTGGGAAGGACAACATCATGTCAGCGTCAAGACTATTAACTGACATGGCATGTTATGTTAAGTTAATCTCTTCGATGTTTGGATCAATAAGAGTCAGATCATCATTAAAAGGTTCGTTGTTAGTAATATGTGGACCAAACTCTAGTGACTCATTAGTTGAGTATTCTTCTTCTTCATCTCTTTGTAGGAGGAGGCTCCTAGCTTGTCGCCTCTGAATTTCTTCTAGACCAAGAGAACACCAGTTTGTTCATCAATGATTTTGGGAAGGAATTACTCCTCTGCTCCAGGAACATCAATACTGTTAGGATTGGTGTTAGAAGGTTCTTGGTGTGCCGATGTCGCTATGAACATGTGAATTACATCTATTTCAATGTCCTTTGTGGCAACAGATAGCTCATCCCACTCGTAATCATGTGAGTCAGTTATTTCATCATTAGACCTATTTAAGAATTCAACAATAGTTACTTGGTGTACCATATTATCCACTTGTAGATCAAAGTGTGGTAAATCAAGGATATGTGAAATTATGACTAATTGCCCCTAGTTAGGATGTAAATCCTATGGTCGAGGTGTGTCTTCAATAACTGTTGCGACCAATGGTTCTGCTGGATTGTCCTTTGTTGTTTCTTCTACCTCTTGAATAGGAGTTTGTGCTAACAAAGGTACGCGAAGATCTTGTGGTACTTCAAAGCTTGGTACATAGTGCTCACCTTGATATTCAGGATTCTCCGTGCCAACATGTAATAATCTTTCAGAGGACCATGGTTCCAGTTGTATTTCCTCTGTTTCATCACTGCCTTTGTCATAAACTGGCCTATCCCCTAAAGAAGGGTCTTCAGGTTTATTATTGAAACCTAGTCCCATTTTATCTTTAGTATCCATGAATTCCATGTGTACAGGTTCAGTGAGTCCTTCTCCTTTGTCACCTAAAGGTCCTTTTCCTTTATATCTCATTTGCTTGAGGAGATCATATCCTTTGCCATACTTCTCCGGGGATATTTCCACATGTTTTACCTCAGCCTCCTTTAGTTCTCCTTTGTAAAGTCAGGCCAAGACTGCCTGTTCTTCTGTGTTATCTAAAGAATATGTGGATGCCTTAACCATGCCTATTGCTTTGTGGATTTCTGGTGTTTGAAATGCAGTAGGTGTGAATGATGAGGAAGGTTTTCCATAGGATCTTGGTGACACTAGGAGCTCTGTTAATGACGGCATCATGTCTAGCTTATATTCTCCCATACCTCTTTCTTCAAGTTTAAAGGTTTTTCCAAAGCTTTTCATAACCATGTCCTTGGTAGTCTCAGGAGAAATCTCATCTGTAGCCTCTTTTTTATGCTGGACCATACTACCTGCCTTGATATTGTTGCAAGTATAATTGGCATCTGCAGGGATTGTCACTTTCACCCCATTATGTGGGAACTTGATACGTTGGTGGAAAGTAGATGGTGCAACTTGTATTTCGTGAATCCAGGGTCTCCCCAACAGTATGTTGTAAGCTAGGGGTAGATCCAGAACTTGATAGATGACATTTCTTTCAATAGACCCAACTCTGATGGGTAGAACAATAAGACCTTTAGAGGATCTTTCTTCCTCATCATAAGCTTTGATAGTGATTTTGCTTCTAGAGTCAATGGTTCATTCTGAAAGACCCAGTTTCCTGATCAGATTAAGGGTACAAATATTCAATCCAGTGCCTCCATCTATCAATATGCGTCTAACACACGATTTATGAATGAGGAATTCAATATGAAGGGGTTGATTATGTGGATGTGTCAATGATTTATCATCCTCTTCAGAAAAGGAGAGGTAATGTGGTGCTGAGATGTGATTAACCATCGCTTGGAATTTGTCTATATCAAGGTCCTTTGGTACATTAGCGGCATGTAGGGCTTGTTCCAGGATTTCCCTATGCACTATGGATATTTTAAGCAACTCAAAAATGGAAATCTTAGTAGAGGTTCGTTGTAGTTGATCCACCAGGTTGTACTTTGCTACATGAGTAGTAATTGTTTGTTTTGACGCTATCCATTTAGGGATAGTAGCAATAGGAACCTTGGATGTTGATGATGGTTTTGAAGAGGAATTGGGTCCTTTGATCATGACTTGTGCTTGACTTTGGGTCACGACATTAGATTGGGAAGATGTGTCTTTAACACCTTTGATAGTGATCACATTAATTGATTTAGTTTTAATGTCTAACATGTTGATCACGTTATCACTTTTAGAGTAGGTGTAGTTCACCTCATTTCCTTTTCCTTTGGATGCTTCCCCTTTCTCGTAATTAGGGAACAACTTGTTAAATGTTGTATGATCTTCATTAGTGGTGTGTCCTTCCACCTTGATCTTGCCTCCTTCAATAAGGTCTTAGATAACATGTTTGAGTTTAAGACAGTTGTTAGTCTTGTGTCCTTTGTTTTTGTGAAAGACACAGTAAGAATTGTCATCCCACCATCTTGGTTTGAACTCCAGCTCCCATGGTTTGGAATTTGGGATTGTGAGAACTTTGTTGTCTAATAGTGTCTTCAAAATAGTTTCAAGAGGCTCTCCCAAAGGAGTGAATGTTATTTGAGGCTTTGAAGTCAATGGCCGACCCTTACTATTATCATTGTTTGCTTTGGGTATGAGGGTCGTTACCTTGGAATCTTTACTTGCTTGCATGCTCTTAGTCAGATTGAATACCTCAAGTTTAGGACCAACATTGGATGCATCCACCACTCCATCATTAACAACATTTTTGTTTTGTTTCCACCATTTTGGTTTGTTGTTGGAGTTGTTAGATTTGTTTTCACTTTGGAGAGTAATTTCTCTCTTTTTAACCATGAATTCTTTGATATGGATGGCATTTATGATCATCCTATTGAAGCTAGGGGAGTCTTGCATTTGCAATGCGTAGTTCAACTCAGGTACCAATTTATTAACACATATTTCCATTTTATCAGATTCGGGAATAGCTCTTGAATACCGTGCAAATATTTTCCTCCACCTTTGTAGAAAGTGTGTAAAAGATTCGCCAGTCTTTTGTTTAGTGTTGCATAGGTCCATCATAGTCACGTCATTCTAGATATTATAGGAGTAATGTTGGATAAACCATTGAATTAACTCCTCAAAATTTTTTACCTTAGGCGTAAGTTTTGAGAACCACTCCATGGCGTTTCCTCCTAGACTTCCAGGAAAGAGCCTCATGAGGTATGTAGGTTCATGCATGTATTCTATGTTCAGAGCACAAAATTCTTTTACGTGGTCATGTGGGTTAGTTTCTCCCGTATATTTATCATATTTTAGCCTTGCCATGTTAGGAGGAAATAGGACCATAGTAATACTCTTGTCAAAGGGAAATGGACAAATGGAGTCCAAAGAGTATTTTATTTTGGGTTTAGCCTTCTCCTGTTTGAGATTCGTAAGCTCTATTTGCATCAAGGTGAGTTGTTTGGCGAGAATAGATATAGGAGTGGAGACTTCCTTTTCTCTTAGTTGTTCCACTTCATAATCCTTGGGTAACTTTATGCCAGTGGATGCTAGATGTAGAAAGTATTTCTCTTTATCTTCGCCAATCATCTTTTCCATTATCTTTTGGAACTTCTTTCTCTGTTTGAGTTTATCATATTCTTCTTCAGTGATGTCTTCCTCACTGCCTAACTCAAACAAAAGATGGTCAAAGTTTGGTTCTTCTTCTTCGTCGCTATCTTCATGCTTTTGGTTTTTATCATTTTCATAGTCCTCAAAAGCTTTACTCCATTCGTGAGTGGTTCATTCCATTTCTGGAGAATCTAAATCGAACAAGGAACCACGAGATGTTTCTCCTCGCTAAAATTTTAGTGATCTTGGAGGTACTTCTAATTCTGTAGAAGTGTACTTGTTGCATCTTGTGTTAACCATGTATCTATATCTCAACTTCTTCAAAGTTTTCCGATAGTGTCAGGTAGAGTCTCAAATCGTTCAAGTGAGTGTGTCTAGGTGGAAGTATCATTTATGTTTTGGTGGAAGTAAATGATTCCAGCATCAGAGGGTTAGAATGTCCTGATAGTGAGCTGGGAATCAAGTTGTTATAAAAAGCAGATAGACCACACATATTGAGACTGATTGCGAGAAACTGACAAGACATACAAGGTAGACGTCTGAAAAAGTGTTTTGACACAACAATAGGGAGACCAGAAAAGACAACAAGGATAGACTAAAGGGAAAAAAGGGTATCCAAATCTACTAAGGTTTTCTGAGAAACTAATCTGCAAGTTCCCATTGTCCTAGATGCGAGCCCCTAGATGCGAGCCAAGAAATATAGTATGTGAGCTTCTGATGACCTTGGATGCGAGCTTTAACCCTAGATGCGATGATGTGCTGACCAAATACGATGAAGTACACTAGATGCGAGATAAGATACCAGATACAAGCCAACAAATCTAGGATGTGAGTTTCTGATGTCTCTATCATATTTTTTCAGTTTTGAAAATTTTGTTTCGAAAGTGCGTAAAGTAAGTTTGATCCATTATCGTGTTCAGAGACTTGCTGGTGAGTGAAAAATACATGTAGATTAAGGATTGAATTTTGTTTCTTGTTTTGAAGGTGTTATCTTGTTAGTGATCTTTCAGATACATCAAGAAAATTTGCATTGTTAGGGGAACAAACACATCCTTATGCCCTGATTTCTAGGTAGAGGATGAAAATCCTTGCTCATTGACTTAGGTACACACTCAAATGCTAATTAGAATACAGCCATCACCAAGCACACAATGGCTCCAGTCATGATGTTGTATTAACCGACTCCAAATGCAAGTGAGGGCATGATATGATGAGTGTCTTGGGGCAATTACTTTTTGCCTTGCACAAGGATTATCACCCTTTCGAGGATGAATCGGGTAGTTTGTCTATGAAGTTCGTTGTTTATGATGGGGAAATCCATTCAAAATTGTCTCCCATAGAATTGAACAAGGCAAAATTGAGGCGTATAGCCCTATGAGTACTCAAATATGTGTAGTCTCGCAAGCAAGATTCAAGCGGCTCCGCTCTACACATACCCAAGCATGTTCAAGGAATGATGTTGAAACTCTGAGAACAAAACTGAATCCATCTTCTAAGGCTTTGGCCTATGAGAAAGCAATTATTTATAGTGAGTTGGAAGGGTTGGCATAAAACCTGTCCTCACTTGGGTCATTCTCGGGATATTTTTTCCTCAACCGGCAGGCCCTCTACTGTTAAATAAGCATACAAAGGATTGATGAGCGTAGGATGTCTAGATTTTTTATTCTTCAAAAGAAGAAGACCATACTCTCCTAATCCATGTCATTTTCTCCCAAAACACTTCAATCAAAGGTTCATTCCCTCAAGCTATGTTGAGCCTGATTTAGATATTCCTATTTGTTTTGTTCAATTACCCGCAATGTTAAGTGATTTGCTTGTTCAATTTCAGATCCTAGAATGAATTAAACGATTTAACTTGTTCAGTTATCCCACAAGATTTAGTGATTTGCTTGTTCAATTACTGATTCCAAAAATGAATTAAAGTGTGAGTTTGTTTGTCCATTTATCCCCAAATTCTTTTACAAGTGTTAAACCAACGTCTGATTTTCTGATTTTCCTTAAAGGAAAAGAGCATAGTAATCTGGTCGATTTAACAAATATTGAGAAAATGTGTTAAGTTTTGAAAAAGATTTGTAAATGGTTAGTACTGAAATCAGTTTAAAAACACCTGTGAACACACACATTAGTCAATTCTTCCTACTTCGTTATCAGCAACCTGCAAGCATTAGTTAGGTTATCAAAAGATCAAATCAACAAGTGGTTAAAGTGTTAGGGGTTAGGCAATGAAGTTCACAAAAATTTCAACCAGATGCGATCCTAGAATTACAAGAAAGGATGCAACAACCAGATGCGAGCCTCTGCTACCAGATGTGATAGAGTGTTTACCTGATGCAAGCCTATACTGAAAATGACCTAGGAAATCCTGGAAGCCTAGACCTGAAAACTGGGAAGACAAATTAGTGAAAAACAAAGTGGAAATGAGGCAAAATCCAAATGCGAGCCGCACGGTGGGCGCCAGAAATGTGTGTGTGAAATAGTGCACCTGTTACCTGCGACATGACACTTCAATAGATCATTAGATTAGTGAAAAGGCATAAAAAGCAAGGGTTTCAAACTTAAACACTAAAACCAATCTATTGCTTCCTATATAGGAGGAGTTTGAAGAATGCCATAATCATGCCCTCAGATTATGCACAAATCAGTGAAAAATACAACCTAAGAATGGAAGATTTGAATCAAACTAGTCTAAATGACAAAGAAGCATGCATATTTAGCTCTAAAAAGGTAGATAACAACAATGGATAATATTAAATCTAAGATGCAATATGAATTCACAAAACGATCTAAACAACATAACAATACTTTAACTCTAAAATTATGGGATTTTTGAGCTCAAAAACTCATTCTATTTATAGAAGAAATGAGGAGAGGGGGGACAAGGGTCATTAATGGAGTTGTAAAACTCATTAATGAGGTGTAAGAGACATAAATGCCAAAGATATTCATGAGGCATGGGCTTGAGGAATCTCTATTAATAATGCATTAATGGGGGCATTTAAGAGGCATGGTGAGGGTGTAAGAAGCAAGCTTGAGAAGGTGGACTTAGAGAGAGTCAATCTTGAGAAAGTTGACTTTCTCAAGTGGGTTGAGTTCCTAATCACAAATTTAGGAATGTGACATCATTAGGAAGTGGGTTAGGATAGGATTAATATTAGGATTAGATTTAGCATGGGGTGAATAGGTTGGGATGGGGTTTGAACCCAGGGTCAAGGTGGTTGAGGTAGGTTAGGTTAGGGGTTAAAGGGAATATTAATGAAATGAATTATATTAATATATTCATTCAAAAATAGGAATATTAATTATTTAAGCTTTTTATTGCTTTAGACAATTAATTAGGACTATAGCCAATTAATTAGATTAATTTAGGCTAGAAGATAGGCTTTTTGCAAGTGAATAGATATAATAGAGATTTATTTAATTCTTTTTAAATTAATTACCTTAGCCATGTTTGATTTGAAATGATTTGGATTAAAATTGATTTGATTTTGATTGGATTAGGTGATTAATAAAATTTAGTGATTGAATCACTTAGGAGATTATATCTGATTTGAATGAATTATGCCAACCGATTGAAGAGTTACCTAGACATAATTGGGGGTATGATCACACTTAGGGAAAATAGGGTCTATAGTCAGAGCATACCAAATTAGGGTGGTTACAACAACTACAACCACAAAGTGATTATTTCAACTTGAATAAGCAATTAATATCTTTAAATAATTGTGAACACTTACAATCAAGAATTAATGAAATGTTGGTGATAAAGAATTTGAGATGCAAAGTTTAGAGTATTGACATCACTTTCAACAGATCAACTTGATGACAGGCGTCCTTTAATAAGCCATAAAAGTTTAAATTTTACAAGGTAAAAAATAATGATAAATGAGGTAGACCACATAAGACACCCTTGCAAATAGCAAAGCAAAAAGTAAAACTAACCAAACAAGATGTGATACAATTACACTTTACCTTAACCAACGAGGTGCATAATATAACACAACAAGATGGACCATGTATAACATTAAAATACATTACTAGTTAGGAGAAGTAAGTTTTAAGGTACTAGTCATGAAGTGGTAACTTCATAGGATCACCTTTCAAACTTCTAACAAAGAATGTGTCTCGACCACACTTATTTATAAATTGATATAAAACAATCTATAAAGCATCAAACCTGCCAACTTTTTACCTTTTTCTTCTAATTAGGTATTCCAAACAAGGACCAAGTCTTTAGGTTGGAAACATCTCTATATCACATTCTTGTTAAACAATAATTTCAATTTTTATTGTTCCACCAACACTCTATAATGCACAATTTTCCTTATCTCATCTAATTATACCAACTCATGTATTCTATGAAAAAATGCACCATCCTATTCTTCACCAATTTCCTACAACTTCCATACTGACAATTCTAGACTAATTATCATATTGGCTCCCAATCTAGTAATCAACTCATGAGGACTCCTATCAATAGCTTTCTTATACGTGATTCTATCCACTTGTACTAAAAACCTCAATTTATCATCTCATCTCTTCCTATTTGCATCTAGTGTCATCATGATAATCTTCAAAGGCTCTTATTGATGAATTGTGATTTTATATTGTCTTGAGGATGATAAGGAAACGAGAAGGATGAATTATTTTTTCTATTGCCATATAGGCATGCAAAAAAGGACCCTAATGTAGTAGCTTCCCTCTAGGAGATGAAAAGAGATCATTAGCTACCCTTGAATGTTGAGTGAATGAAGATGCATATAATGATGGTTTATTTTGAACCTACTGACTCAACCTCCTCCCTAAACGTTCTTAGAGATCCACCTAATACAATAAAAATAATACACATTACTCTATATAATTAAATTCCAGTATTACATAGAACAAAATAAACACTCATCACATACCAATAATATCTCTAAAATGATTTTCGGATCTCTTCATTTGTAACAAGGGTATGTTCACAATCTGAAGTTGTGAAGCTCTATAGTAAACATCAGGATACAAAATAATCTATGAATTAATATTATTCAAGTTCTCACTAACAGATAGATAAAATAATAAATACGATATGAATTTACTAATCTAGTTCATACCTTTGTTAAAGGCATCAAAGATTAAGTTGTTGCAACAATACCATGCTTCATTATGGTATGAATATCATGAGGAGTATCAAATGATGTCGTCATTTGAAATGAAACAACGTTATTAAATTACCAAATTCTACCTAACATTATCTCACAAACAGTTAATGATTAAAAATAGACAAGCTTACCTCCATAAAAGATGCATGACCACTCCAACTACGTGGTGCTAATGTTAAGCCCATTAGCCTTTTCAACATCCAATTTGAGTTATAAGATTACCAATAAATTAAAATTAAGCTATTCACATGTACCATATTTATTATTTCTTTACTAGTTACGTACATTTGGAATCATCATTGTCATGTAGTGAGGAGATAGAGGGCCGCCTAATCAAGTGAACACCTTGACCTTGAAATTTTGTTATAAAATCTACTAAATTATTTAACCTTACATTTCAAAATAAAATATAGTAAATTGAATTTGACCTATTGGGTTTATGGGTTTCAATTCACTGATGAAGAACCTCAACTTTAATGTTTAAGGGTTTCAATTTCACCATTTCATTTGGGAAGAAAGGTTTCAATTTCAATGTTGAAGGGTTTAACATTTCAATGTTTAAGGGTTTCAATTTAATTGTTTCATTTGGGTTTAAGGGTTTCCACTTACTATTGAAGGGTTTCAAATTTCAATGTTTAAGGGTTCCAATTTTAGTGTTTGAATTGGATTTATGGGTTTCAATTCCAATGTTGAAGAGTCTCAATCTCAATGTAAGGGTCTCGATTTCACTATTTCATTTGGGTTTAAGGGTTCCATTTCAATGTTGAAGGGTTTCAATTTTACTATTTGAATTGGGCTTAAGGGTTTCATTTTCAATTTTGATGGTTTTCAATTTCAATGTTTAAGGGTTTCCATTTCACTGTTTCATTTGGGTTTTAAGGGTTTCCATTCCAATGTTGAAGGGTTCCAATTTCAATGTTTAAGGGTTTCAATTTCACTCTTAATATAAAAATAATGGTTTTGATTTCACTATTTCAGGGTTCCATTTTCCATGTTTAATGGTTTCAATTTCACTCTTAAAAGGAGGTTTAAGGATTTCCATTTCACTTTTATTTTTGATTAAGCTAACAGCAGGTTTTGAAGGGACCCCGAAACCCTTTACATAGCACCAAAAAGATATACAACAAAGGACAAAGGTAACAACAAACTGTCACATATGATAGAAGACCAAAAGATCCATTTCACTTTTGTTGTTTCAATTGAGCTTAAGGGTTTCAAATTCATTTTTTAAGGATGTGATAGAAGCATTCAAAAAAAAAAAAAATATTAGTGGCTAATAGGAGCGAATTGAATTACATAGGAACCTTTTCTCTTGTAGGAAAGATATGTATTCAAAGATATAATTCGATAACATTATAAATTTTATGCATATTGGAACTGGTGAAATTAGATGAGGCCACAAATGCAGTAATGGCTAAGTAGGTGTATGCAATGAAAATGTAGACCTATTTGTTGCAAATACAAAACACCAAAACATCAAACAAACACATTAGATGTTAGTACATGCAACAAAAATAAGAAACTTTCATTACAACCTCCGATGAGCTAAAACAAGGGCACCCAAAGACTTGTTTGATTTGCTCTTTAAGATTATGTGGGTATGCTCTCCCAACACAAATGAAATGCAAAACTAAGAGATGCAAGCTAGATGATAGTGAAGGAGTTGAGAGCAAGTATGAGGAACTTGTCCCAAGCTTCACAAATGATGCAAGATTGATTCTAGATTATGATAATGAAAATAAGATTAAGATCTAAGATAAA
>MU224652.1:1068257-1079073 GCA_018584345.1 Thuja plicata | reverse complement strand
GGTAATCCATCTTTAATCAAGATTAGAGGAATATTTAGAAAAAGGTAAGCATAGGAAAAAGGGAAAAGGGATTAAATTAAAATAAATTTAATTTAATCATGGTTTAGAAGAACTTTAGGCTAATGGAAGAATAAAATAAAATAAATCTATTTTAAAAAGGGAAATGGAGGGATAATATATTAAATTGAATTTAATATATTATAGTATTTAAATAAAATTTAAATACAAAGGGAAAATAAATTTATTTAATTAAAATAAATTTAATTAAATAAATAGAAGAATATAACGATTATAGTCAATTAATAAAATTAACCATAATGTTAAGGGAAAATATTAATAAAAATTAATATTAGTGTGAATGGACAATTTTAGGTGTCTACAGTAGGATATAATAGTACTTTCCCTAACTAGGATTGAATACATTCAATAATCAAACATATGCATTAAAATTTATAATTTCCTTTGCATGTATTTAAAGAGTTGGTGAGATGTAGAAATCCTTAGGTGAAATTAAACCCTTAAACCCTTACATATTGATTCACATCCTAACAAATTTACAAACTTCACATAATGCTCTATGTATTATTTCGTTCATGTTTATTTTATTTTTAGTTTTCTATAACCTTATTGATTGTTTTATATCCTCATGATTTGTATTCTTTTTATATTATCCTTGTTGTTCAATTCATTTCCAGTCATCTATTCTTTTTACTATTACCTTGATGTAACACTGAAACAGTGAAATTGAAAACCTTAAACCCAACATTAACAGTTAATTGAAACTCTTGATCCCAATATTGGCATCTGTGTGTGTGTGTGGGTAAAATTTTGGATATCTCAATAATCTGCAATAACAATGATTAGATCTAACCACAAAAGATCTGAATTATTGCCAATAATATTCCTTACTCAAGAGAGAAATATATAAATAAATGCAAAACAATAATGATAAATATCAATTCAAATCCAAATGCAAACATTCAAATTGAAATGCTCTCCCTTGTCCTCATTTGCATACAATGTTGACTCTCAAAGTTTTACTCCTATTATGACAACATGAAAATTCAAAGATTTTGGTTTTTGAATTATGAGAATTAAGCCTCATTATATAGAATTATTGACTTCAATTAAGGTTGGGTTGATTGGACAGATAACTAGATTGGTTGGACATATGAGTAAGCTTGATTGAATAGTTAAGTAGTTACATGACAAAATTGATTGAATAGTTAAGTTGTGTGATTGGGAGTAGACTGAAATGATTGATCAAAAGACTGATTTCATAACTGAGAAGAGTGAATTGATTAATTAGTCAAACTGAAAGTCAGTATTAGTTAAAGAGGTGGAACTTGAGGAATAATTAGCATTAAATAAATTCAAAACTTTATTTAATTGTGCCTGAGAGAAATAAATAAAAATAACTATTTTATTTATTTTCAAAAGAATAAGTTTGCATTGGGGAAGTGGAAAATTAAATAATTTATTTAATTTTACAAGACACAATTTTGGATTAAGTGAAAACAGGTTTTGAAGGTGACCCGAAACCCTTTATATAAAGGTCGTTAAAGATATTCAAAGACAACCCACAACAAGGAATGGATCAAGACCAAAGCAAGGGTTTTAACAACAGGCTCCCTCAACCTAGAGCAAACAATGCACAAGAAGAACTACATGCAAACTCAAACTAGAGAAAGGATCCAAAATCCCAACCTAAACCTATGATCATCCAACATTAAGATTTTCCTTTGGCCCCCTTCTTGTGGGACCTAAGGGTCATATCAAAAGAGGGCGAAGACCTCTTAGGGTGTTTACCTTTTACTATGATCCAACCTTCTTCCACCTTTGCAACCTCACCCAGCCAAGCCGTTGAATCCATCACCAAAATTCCAACACTCGTGAGGGGGGAAACACTTTGTACTGGCATCGCCAGTTGAGAGCCAGGGCCATCCATGACCCCAAAGACATCCACAGCTGAAGGGACAACACCATCAAACTTACCAGTAGTAACCCTATCACAATCCATTATAGAAGCAGAGGGAACAAAACTAGTTGAACCTGTTATAGGGCCAGCATCGGCTGAAGGGACAACACCAATAGACATACCAACATAAACCTTGTCAAAATCCAGCACTGAGGCAACATGATCAAAGACAACATAATCAAAAGAACCCAGATCACTAACATGCGACAAGTTGCTAGGAAAATCCAGCTCGACCACTTGGGAGAAACTCTTCTGGGAAGAGTTCTTGAATATCGTGTAATGCTAAGAAGAAGCACCTTTCCACCATGAAGAGGGATTCTTCGATTTCACTTTCTCTTAATCACATTTATCCGCAACATGTCCTGTTTTGAAGCACCTTCTATGCCTGAAGGGAATCCCTTCATAGTCCAAAGGTTGGATCCAGATACCCTTTGGAGACATAAACTTAATCTCTATAGGAAACTCTTTAGATGCATCAACCTCCACCAAAATACAAGCATAGGCGGAGTGAAAAATACCATAAGACTCTGTATCCACCATCAGAAAATCACCAAGCGCCTCACCCACTTCCTCAAGAAGCGAATCCATCCAAAGATGAAGTGGGAGGTAGGGGAGTCTAACCTAGATTGGTATCTTGCAGAAAGTTTCAAAAGAAGGGTTGAAGTCCATATGCCATGGTTTTACCATCAACGGGATACGATCCTCCCAAGTGAAAAAATGACCGCACAAAATTTTAGAAGACATAGTTAAGTAATTGGAATCAGTGATAATAATAACGAAGAATATTTTTAATTAAATAATATGATTATTTAATTAAAGTAGACAAAAGAGATTAATTAATAATAAAAACTACTTAATTAATTTTTAGAAGAAAAATTAAGGAAATCTTGACAGATTATTAACTAGAAACTAAACAATTAAATAATTAATTAAAATTGGAGGGAAATGATGATTTTAAAATTTGATTTAGGAAGAATGACACAAATTAATTAAATAATAAAGAGTATTTATTTATTTAAGATGAAAGTTAATAAAATTGTCACGCGCACGCAACATACAAACTTTATTGTCGACATTTTCAAGTGTTGTTTCAAAGAATAATTAATGAAAATTATGCTTGGGTGTGCCCCCAACAAGATCACGATAGAGACTAGGTAATATGATGCCCCCTTGGAAAATTGAACAAAAAATATGGATATGAGCTCAATTTGTTGACAAAGTGACCAGGGATCTAATGGAACAAACAGATCGAAAAACAAAGGTGTTTGCACAAGTTATGGGCTCTAGAAGGTGAAGGTCTGTGCGAACAGTTCAAAAGCAATGGGTTGCACGTCCATTGAAGAGGGGTATGAGGGTATAAATAAGTCCTAGGGCTCATTTTCAAACTCGTTGTGCACTTTGAGCTTTAGAAATAAGAGGAGAAGAGTGTGTTTGAGGAGCAATGGCGGCTTACAGAGATGGTGTTCACATCAAGAAGCGAGTGCAGACATATCAATGACTTAAGGGTGTGCTGACACCGTTAAGTAATTTATCAATTACTCAATTTATTTCTCATTTTGCATGCTTTTTGAAAACTAGTTTTTAGGGTCACGGATTGAAGCAATGCAAGTGTAGGTTGCTTTCGCCGTAAATGACGGTGAAGCGATGCAACTACTCATGATAGTAATTTTTAATCGATGTGCAAGTAATTATTATGTGATGCAAGTTTTCAAAAGGTTAGACACATATCCATGAATAAAACAATGTAACTGCGGGGGAGTTTTAGGTTTGATTGATGCGCATGTGTATGAATAACATGAAACAATTGACTAGCTATTTTTTATTCAACGCATTTGCACTTGCTTGGTTAACATGTAATTAAATAATGCAGATTGACATGTGATAAAATAGAGATAGTGTTATGCATTTTTGGCATTGTATATACTTGCTTTATGATTGACTATGTAACTGCATTTGCATGTTTAGGTCAGAGACTTTGTTTTGATTACTCGAGAGAATCATCTCGAGACTATTGATATAGACAGAGACTGGATTAGGAGAAGCATGACCATTTAGAGACCTTGGGATTAGTACGTGTGACATTTATGCCCTAGATTAGGGCTAATAGGGGACTCATTACCACTCTTTGCAAGAGATGACACTTAGAGACCTCTTCTTTCCACTTGCTGACATGAGAGTGCACAGTTACATTGGAAGATGTATGTAGGATTTTGAGACTACCTATTCAAGGGGAGAGGGTTATTTATGCACCATAGGAAGGGGTTAGTGCGCTTTGTGATTGTTGAGATTATTGAGGCGAAACTAGGTATCAGCTATTATGAGATCAGATGGTGAGATATGGTGGATGAGTATGATGACTTCTTCGGCCTATTGTGTTGGATAGTGGTAGGTGTGTTGGTTCCTGGCGGGTGTGTTGGTTCCAAATAGGAGTGGCAATGGGTTTCATGTAGGTTGGTGAGTTATGGTATTAGAGATGTAGACAAAGTCTACTACATATGCATGGGGACCTTGCATGCTAGAGATGTTATACTTTTAAATACACAATATTGCCCAGTATTACCCCAATTTTGAAGCAGGCCAAATTCATACTTTCAGATCCTTTGTTTTGTCCCCTTAATCTAGTTAATCCTTGTAGGCGTTCTTTACTACTACTAAAAATAATCATCACCATAAAGGTTTTGTTGATAAACATTATTAAAAGAAGAGTGAAAATCCATATATAGAGAAGTTTCACATGTATTATAGTGGATGTAAAGAATGTGTATTTTGGCCTCATATAGCACACAATATTTTTGCAAAAGATCATATGCATAGACTACCAAGTCTCAAACAAACAATTCAACCACGTGCAATTAATGGCCCAAATGAGTAATTAAGTAATAAATGTTAGTATGTATTTAGACCATATCATGGTTTCAAATGAAATCAAAATATTTTCAAATCAATGTCATTAACGGTCAAATGTGGGACCCTCGTCCACATGTTTGGGAGTACAAAAAGTGGTTTGAATATTCACATCTTACGCGACATCCCCGACTTGATTCAAGAATATATGGGTTTGTAAAGACAGAGTATTCATTTGCAAATGTTTACGCGGTTATGATTTTAATTAAAAAATATTAAACATATTGCGTCACCCCTCATCTCAAAGATATGACAAGTAAATTAGAGTCTATCGCTTCAAAGGTTCCAAAGAATACATGCTTGGAAAACGTGACATCATAGATAACACTCTTCCAAAATTGGTGCCCTTGTCTCATTCACCCGATCATAATATAATTGGCAGAATGGTTGAATGAAAAATGTCCTTTTTATTAAATTATAATATGAGGTACATATTCATTAACAAAACAAATCTCTTTCAGAGTGATCATATTTTTGGAGTCCATGTAGAGGATTTGTAGAGCCAAGAAGGATTATGAAAAAAATTCTTGTATGATCTGCATTCCAATTCATCTATGGTAATGGATATTACTAATATTCATATGAGTTGGATTCTCTATTACGCTTACGCTTATGGCAGCGAAAGAATTTACCGTCAAAGTCTTTTTCATATAATGATAGTCTATTGTGTCCTTGGCCATGGGTTAATGTTTACTTCATTATGGAATAATGAAGTGCCAACATCCCTGGTCATCGGACTTTATTGGAATCAATGCAAGTGTTGCTAAGTCTAGTGTTGAGGATGTAAAGAGGTTTGTGATGGAATAGATGATAGCTTGTAACTGTTGAAATAGAGAAGAGAGCGCTTTATATTTTCACCACCACTACTCACCATCAATTTAAATTGATGCTTTACCGTTATTATAAATTTGTAATTATAATATTTTAATGGGAAAATGTTTGTAAACAACCTTATAATAACTCTCGAAGGAGAAAGTCATCTAGGGCAGGAAGATCGAAAGGTAAAAGGATTAATGTTGGTGATCAAGAAGTTATTCAAGAATCAGTTACCAGAACTGAAAAGTCACTAGATGCTATTTATTGTAAAAATGCTTTAGAAGGAGAGTATTTTTCTATTTTTAGTCTTGTAAAGGGGAAACATCAATCATATTTATGAAGGGAAAGTATGATCTGCTTGTACAGGGAGAAAAAGTCTTTGAACTTTTGGACTTCATCTTAAAGGAGAGATTTCAAAACTTTGTGTTTACTTGTCTTTCTCTGATTGTTTTTTTCTTATGTCAACTGCAATCATCTTTAGATGATTTTCCCTATATGTCAAATTATAAATGTGATCATTTTTGAACTTTGAGTCATTAATATGCATGCAACCTCAAAAGAATTATTGTTATTTTCTTGATTCTCTATTGTAGGTGTTAAGGAAGTGAACTTTGTGTTATTCTTCCATTCCCCCTCTATATGTAAATTTGTTGTTCACATCTGCAGTATAGATATGTGTAGATGTTAGCAAACCTTTTATGCTTTCAAGTCACAAGCATATCCACTTTTATTTTAGTTGTTTCCAATCATACGAAGGTATCCACGCCTTCCAAAATAATTAGAGTTTCGGTGTAGAAAGTCATATTACCTAACTCAAATGTTAGTTCCTATTTGTCTTTCATTTTGGGCATTAAGGGTGAAATTTAAAGATATTTAAAGAAGGACAAAAAATTGAACTAACACCTAGCACGATGCATAGTCTCTTGGATGCGGGGTCACTTGACCTCAAAGACATCCACAGCCGAAGGGACAACACCATCAGACTTATCAGCAGTAACCCTATCACAATCCATTACAGAAGCAACGGGAACAAAACTAGTTGAACCTGCTATAGGGCCAACATCGACTGAAGGGACAACACCAGCAAACATACCAACATAAACCTTGTCACAATCCAGCACTGAGGCAACAAGAACATAGCCAACAAAATTAGAAGAACCCGGATCAGTAATCTGTGACAAGTTGACAGGAAAATCCAGTTCGACCACTTGGGAGAAACTCTTCTGGGAAGAGTTCTTGAATACCGTGTAATGCTTAAAAGAAGCACCTTTCCACCATGAAGAGGGATTCTTCGATTTCACTTTCTCTTAATCACATTTAGCCGCAACATGCCCTATTTTGAAGCACCTTCTATGCCTGAAGGGAATCCCTTCATAGTCCAAAGGTTCGATCCAACTACCCTTAGGAGACATAAGCTTAATCTCTGCAAGCAGCCCTTTAGATGCATCAACCTCCACCAAAATACAAGCATAGGCGGAGTGAAAATACCATAAGACTCCGCATCCACCATCAAAAAATCACCAAGCGCCTCACCCACTTCCTCAAGAAGCGAATTCATCCAAAGATGTAGTGGGAGGTAGGGGAGTCTAATCTAGATTGGCATCTTGCAGAAAGTTTCAAAAGAAGGGTTGAAGTCCGGATGTCATGGTTTTACCATCAACAGGATACGATCTTCCCAAGTGAAAAAATGATCGCACAAAATTTTAGAAGACATAGTTAACTAATTGGAATCAGTGATAATAACAATGAAGAATATTTTTAATTAAATAATTTAATTATTTAATTAAAGTAGATAAAAGAGATTAATTAAATAATAAAAACTACTTAATTAATTTTTAGAAGAAAAATTAAGGAAATCTTGACAGATTATTAACTAGAAACTAAACAATTAAATAATTAATTAAAATTATTCAATTATTAAAATCAGAGAGAAATGATGATTATAAAATTTGATTTAGGAAGAATGACACAAATTAATTAAATAATAAAGAGTATTTTTTTATTTAAGATGAAAGTTAATAAAATTGTCATGCGCACGCGACCAGATAAACTTTAGTGTCGACATTTTGTCCTTTGAGACAATGTGTTTTCAAGCGTTGTTTCAAAGAATATTTAATGAAAATTATGCTTGGGTATGCCCCCAACAAGATCACGATAGCAACTAGGTTATATGATGCCCCCTTAGAAAATTGAGCAAAAAATATGGATATGAGCTCAATTTGTTGACAAAGTGACCAGGAATCTAATGGAACAAATGGATCAAAAAACAAAGGTGTTTGCACAAGTTATGGTCTCTGGAAGGTGAAGGTCTGCGCGACCAATTCAAAAGCAATGGGTTGCACGTCCATTGTAGTGGGGTATGAAGGTATAAATAAGTCCTAGGGCTCATTTTCAAACTTGTTGTGCACTTTGAGCTTTGGAAAGTAGAGGAGAAGAAGAGGCTTTTGAGTGTGTTTGAGCAGCAATGGCGGCTTACAAAGATGGCGTTCATATCAAGGAGCGAGTGCAAACATATCAGCGACTTAAGGGTGTGCTGACACCAGAAAGTAATTTATCAATTACTCAATTTATTTCTCATTTTGCATGCTTTTCGAAAACTAGTTTTTAGGGTCACAGATTGAAGCGATGCAAGTGTAGGTTGCTTTTGCTGCAACTGACAGTGAAGCGATACAAATACGCATGATAGTAATTTTTAATCGATGTGCAAGTAATTATTATGCTATGCAAGTTTTTAAGGGGTTAGACGCATATCCATGAATAAAACAAAGTAACTGCGAGGGAGTTTTAGGTTTAATTGATGTGCATGTGTATGAATGACATGACACAATTGACTAGATATTTTTTATTGAACGCATTTGCACTTCCTTGGTTAATGTGTAATTAAATAATGCATATTGGCATGTGATAAAATAGAGATAGTGTTATGCATTTTTGGCATTGTATGTACTTGCATTATGATTGACTATGTGACTGCGTTTGCATGTTTAGGTCAGAGACTTTGTTTTGATTACTCGAGAGAATCATCTCGAGACTCTTGATATAGACAGAGACTGGATCAGGAGGAGGGCAACGGCTATCCAGCCATATCGTTCGATATGGCTGGATGCCCATGCATACCAACACTCACCGTACGACGTTAGAAAACTGAAATGTCGTGCGTGCAACTTTAAGTTAGGGAATGTCACGCAGTGTCTATTTAAAAGATTATACTTATCTAGATTAAATCAACAGTTTTTTAACTTTTAAAAATATTTTATTTTAATTTCTTTTCTTTTTTTTATTATTATTTTTTACTAATTTTTTTAGGTTATATTAATAAAATAATAAATAGAATGTATTAATATTTATATTTTTATAAATATTTATATTATTTTAATAATAATTATACTGTAACATTGTAATAGATAATTTTATATTATATGGAAATTTTAAAAATACATAATAAATTTTTTATAAATATAATTATTTTTTAAAATTATATATTTTAGTTTTTAATAATAGAATATTTATCTTTTTTAAAAAATTATTGGCAATTATATTTTAGAAAACATTTTATATTTTAGAAAATATTAATATTTCTTAATAATTTTCTATATTTTAGAATACTTATTTTCCGGAATGTAGTATTAAAAAGTACACACCACTATCTCGCACTTGTTTATATTAATAATTATTATATTATAACATATATCACTTAAGATATATATATATTATATGAAAAATTTAACAACATTATTTACAAATGTAAATTTTTAAAAGTTAATAAATCAAATTATTGAAATTTTAGGTAAGATATATTATATATGTTATAATTTAATAATCATTAAAATAGATAAGAATGCAACTTATAAAATTAAAGGGTGCTTGAGTTAGAATAAAATTGAGATGGTTGCTTGTAAACCTCATGAAACATAGGTCAATGAGTTTGATTCATAAACTACAATATCATAATAAAATTTATTATTAAAAAAAGTAAATATCTAATTTTAAAAATAATAATTTTAATTAAAACTTACCATTATTTATTTATATAAGATTTTTTTTTAAAATTAAATAATAGTATAATAAAAAATTTATATTTTATACGTTTTAAAATAGCTTACTATGTATTTTTTTTGTATTAAATATAATGAGTTCAAAAAAGAGGTAGAGAGTATCTACGAAATTTTTACATCAAAACGAAGGCAGAGCCTTCCCAAAAGAGTTCAATGGATAAAAGAGTTTATTAAAGCATGAAAAAAGGAAAAACAACAAGCTACTGAAGGCAGCCATCATTGGCATCAACCCAGGTGGTCCAACCCTTCTCTCCCTCCATCCAGACAATCTTTTTCTTGTCCTGTATCTGAGCCAGCATGGCCAAGATGTCTTTCTTTGAGTTCCTGTTTTTGTTGATTTCCTTGCTCACTTTGGCCAAGGTATTTTCAAATATTTGAAGATTATCCAGGTTCTTCCTCCATTCATAGCCATCTTTTAATTCAAGAACAAAGAAGGTAGCATGTCTGTTCTACAGTTTTCTCCTAAGATTTTTTTGGTCCATCATCATAGCTGTATGAACCTGCAAGGAAATTTTTAAAAATGTGAGTTTAAGTGAAAACTCAGTAAGAACCCTGGGAGTGTTTTGGAACTTTTCTTCATTCCTGCATTTCCAGATCTGCCATAAGATGTTAGAAGTTAAGATGTTCCAAAAAATGTTAGAGTCTTTCTTAAGCCCCATAATATGACCAGTCACAATTTCAATAATAGAGACATAAGTAGGATAGGAGATCCCAAAAAGATTCCAAATATTTCTAGCAAAAGAGCATTCAAAGAAAATATGTGTGCTGGTTTCAGGAAGATCACAGAGCTTACAGATATTACTTTCATGGTTATTCCTCTTGATAGGCAGTCTGTCAAGTATAAAAAGCCATCTAAAACATTTAATTTTGGGTTCAACACAACCTTTCCAAAGAATAACGAAATACTTCTTCCAAGAAGAGACATCCAGAGAGGACTACCAAATCTTATTAATATGGTCAAGGATGGAATCATCATATCCAAGAATCTTGTAAATATTTTTAGCTTTAATCTTGGATAGGATGGTCCCATCCGGCCACTTGCATTGTAAGAATCTCTGAGAGT
>MU224652.1:1013708-1039426 GCA_018584345.1 Thuja plicata | reverse complement strand
GATATTGATATTCAACACATGTTTATTTCAAATTTACAAAAGGATATTAGAGATAAGATTCTGCTTACTGAATTTACCTCTTTTCAACAACTTTGTGCAACACTTCATCATTATCAATTACAAGTGATTCAATTTGAGAGAAACACTTCAATGGCTCCTATTATAGTTGATAAGAGTGACAATGCTCCTAATCCTAATAAATTTCATAAACCTAACAACTACATCAAGATTAATAAATAGATGAATACGGTTGTTGATCAAGTTGTTGTTGCATCCCACAATGCCACTTCCGCATCCACTGCTTTCTGTATGAATCGCACATTTACTCCTCTCTCTAAATATTTACATTCTATTATGAGTAGGTTGTTAAGTGATAATATGATTACCTTTCCTCCTATTTGACCTCTCCTTCCTACTAATATAGCTTCAAAATCCTTTGATTCTAAAGCTTTTTGCCAATACCATCGCCAGAATGGCCATGATACTGAAAAATGTTATTCTCTAAAGCATAAGGTTCAAGACTTAATTGATTCTAACACTTTATCTGTTGATAATTTTGATGGTAATGGGAACAAATATGTCTCTCCTCCTAATCAAAACCTTCAAATCTACACGAATCCTCTACCTACACATGATACTAATACTATCGCTCAACCATCTTCTGTGGATATCGTTTACGATTCAAAGATGGATGATCTTAATCACATTGTTAATCATGTGGAGAGCATTGTTTTATCTCAACCTATTGTTCAAGATCCTTCGTCTCCACCTCAACTTAAAGTTCCACCTAAACCTCAGAAACAAATTAAGGATAAACAACCTTGGGAACTTTCAATTACCTTTCATGACTCTGAGACTATTAAGGCACCCGATGGTCCCCTTTATATTTATGCTAGGATTTATAAGATACCTACGTGTGGTTGTCTTGTTGATCCCACATCTTTAATCAATGTTATTACCAAGGAAAATCTTTTTATGAAAAACCTACAACGTGATTGTTATGATCCATCAGATGCATGGATCCAAACTTGTAATGGTTTTCTCTATCTTGCACTTGGTTCTATTAACTTGCCCATTGAACTCTATGGCAAGATTGTAGATACTACCTTCATTATTGTTCCTACATCTGATCAATTTCAAGTCAAATTTGGTTTGCCTTGGATAACTGCTATGCATGCTATCGCTTCTCCTATTCATAAATGTCTTAAGTTCATTCATAATGGAGAAGTAAAAATGATTAATCACAGTTTATATCAACCTTCCAGGCCTATATATTGTGCTACTCTTGATTTCTTTTGGCCCTCATTACGTAATTCATTTCCTCCTCAACCTGACAACCTTTTTCATTCATATCAAGCCTAAAAACATCGCAAGATTGTCGAGTTAAGCATGCCTCAGATAGATATTAACCGTGGTCTTTTGCCCACTCCTTCTATACCTCCTTTATCCATTACTGCTAACTCTATTACTCAACCTCCCAATGTTGCTTCTCAACCTATTGTGAATCCTACCAATCCTCCTACAGAACCTATGAAGGAATTAGTGGTTATTCCTCCTAGTTCTCCACATGTGTCAAACAAATCAAAACGTAATAAATCTATTAATGAACATCATAAGAAGCGTAGAGATAATACTAGGGCCCGTGCTTCTCTTCTTTGAAATTATTTATCTTCTTTCGATCAACCTATGCCTGATGTGTTGGAAGAAGTCAATATTCACAATGACGTTAAGATGAATGAGTATGATGATCCTATTCACATCTTAGATCCCATTTTAATTAATCTTGATGAGTAGGATACTTTAGATGATCCTATTGATCTTAGTGATGGATATGTGACCATTGATATTGACACTAATTTACCTCATATGCTTTCAACTTAATTGAAAATTACACCTAGTATCAAGCAAGGTGATTCTCAAGAGGATCCTTGCTTGGAACTGGTTATTATTCCTACTGTATTGGATATAGTCCCTCTTGCGAGTTTTCCACCTTCCCTAAATGATATAAAATGAGATGGGGAGAGTAGGTGATGTGTCTGATTCACTTATCCTTCATGGTAGCCATTTTTGTGTTTGCATGTTGTACTGTGCTTCTCCCATAATGTGTTTGCTAAATGTTTGTTAGACTGTTTTATACGACCATTGTTACTTTGTTGGTGCAAGGTGATAAAGGAATCAAACCTGTTGTATAATTCCTCTATATGTATCTCTATTCTTCTATATGTTGTTACTTGTGCTATTGTTCATAAATTTTTTCCTTGTGTAGTATGCTTGGATCTACGACATGGTAGCATTGATTCTTTTTGGTCTCCATGTTGTGGTCCAAAAATATTCTTCTTCGTAACTCTTGAGTTTTCATTCCTCCATTGTGATTGTAGTTCTACTTTCTTTGGGAAATGATGTCAATTCATTTGCAATAATATCATATCTATATATACATATTATCTTATGATCATACTGACCTCATAGTAGGTAGATCCCTTATGTGTTCTTTGTATGTTTATGTTGATATTTCCCTTGATTTGTCTTCATTTGGGGGCATCTCGTAGTGGAAACATAATCAGTAGAGTTGTTTATGTTTCTGTCAAATCCATTGCTCTTGTTAAAGTATTAGCAATGAATTTCATGTAGGGGCATACACTCTACTCACCTTTTGCACACACACACGTTCAAAATATTTTCAAAAATTAAAAATTTTTCCCTTTATGGATTAAAGATTACTCCTTAAAGCATTGACATTTCACTTTTTAGGATCTCTTGATCCCTACAGTTTAAATTTACACAAATCTCTTGATCCCTCCAATTTCAATATACAATGTTTTGATCCCTTAAGGTCGGAAGGTGTCCTTAAGAATAGATCTCCTTGATGGGTTGACTAGTGAGTAGCCACATTCACTAGGTGGTTCAATTCCATCTTTCCAGTTACACTTTTTTGCCTTGTGTGGTTCATAATGGGACATAAGTTCTCATTGGGCAAGGTAACCATACCCTCTCTCTCTCCTTAATTGGTGATGTCTCTCTTATCATTATCTTAGGGTTGATAAAGACTTAATTCCATTGGGCACTTGAAGATTTCTTTTCCCCTTATGATTCCAATAAGATTATCTATTCTTTATGATCTCCTTTACTAGGAGTTTGTATTAAGTCCATACTCTTGCTAAAGTGGGGGTTAAATGTATAGTCAGAAAATGGAAGCACTTCCATGGTAGACTATTTTATCCTTTTGGGTAAGTGGTTTGGGGTCATCTCAAGCACCTTGAATGGGTTCCTGACTTTGATCTGGCTTTGTCCCCCTATTCTGCCCCATTTCCACTTTTTCCAACCTATTTCTGGCACCCCAGACTGAGAAACTGGGACTTTGGCCTCAAGGTCAAGGTCAATATTTTTAGTTCAAGGTCAACCTCAACCTTTACCTAGGTCACAATCAACCTTTTCCAAGCCCGGGGTTCAAATTTTAGAATCTTAGGGTTTCTGGATGTCGGTCTTTGAAAAAAGTTAATTCTCGCTTCCGGGTCGGCTGTTTCAGACTTCGGGACAACAAATCCCAAATTATATTTAACATAGGTCCTCTTCTAGGGGAATGGATCCAATTATAATTTAATTCTCCTATTTCGGACTCTCTATAATATTGTGCCCTAATTTCATATAAAATGAAGCTTTCTCCTCTCATTTTCTCTAAGCGTGATTCTAAGCACTAAGAATTGATAATTGCAAGAGCTCAAGACTTGAAGAGTGAATTCCAAAGGTGAAGAAGAAAGATTTGAAGCAAGAAAATTAGCCATTGAAGCATTCATATATTCTCAAGCACTTCTCAAGCATCCATTTTCATCAAGGAGATCCATTGGTGGCCATTGAAGGATTCAAGCTCCATGGAGCCCTCTTGTTGAAATATTTCTCCATCTACATTCCTCCAAGCCTCTTCCAATTCAAGAACCCATTCAAGATTGGTGTTGAAGATCTACAAGCAATTTATTTAATACATTCAACATTCTACATTCTACATCCATTTGGTGCATCCATACTTGTGGACTCAAGGATTCAAATCCTCCACAAGGACTTTTACATGAGCAAAGTGAATTGTTTCATTTACTTTGTTTATTTCTGTAATTTTGATTATATATTTGAGGTTAATTCCAAAACTAGTGTTTGACCAATGCAAACCCCTCCCCCAACAAACAAACCCCTTTTTCTTGTAGGTACAGGTTCAGAACAACAAATTGGGACGGAGATTCGGATACCCTTTTCGGCAAACTTCCGGGATCCGAAAATAGAATTTCAGTCTGAAACTTTTTAGGTCGATTGTGACCTAGGGCGCAATCATAAATTCTGGGAAATGGTGACATTGACTTGAGGGTAAAAATTGGAACTATCTCATAATAGAAAAATATTTCTAGGTTTTGTCCGTTTCTGCGTTTCTATTCCAGATCTAGTCTTGGATTTTCTAGAAACTCAACCCAGGCTTCAAAAAATAGCATTCTTCAAATCTGCAATATTTCAAGGTTAGTACATTTATCCTATTCAATTCAATTAAGGTTATGAATCTATCTAAATCTTTTTCACATTAAAATTAACAAATCAAACCGAGTAATTAAGATCTTCCTTCCTTATTCTTGTTTCCAAATGATTGATTCATTTATGCATTGATCCTTCCTCTTGGGTTAATCAACTTGGATCTTTCATTTGCATATCTAGGGATAGAAGTAGAGCATCTTCTTTACCCCCATAATATATTCAAATGTAATGTCTCTTATATGTAAATTACAACATTTTTAGATATTATAGTGTTTACTTGTCTTTCTCTTATTGTTTTTTTCTTATGTCAACTGCAATCATCTTTAGATGATTTTTCCTTTATATCAAATTATAAATGTGATCATTTTTTAAATTTGAGTCATTAATATGCAAGCAACCTCAAAATAATTATTGTTATTTTCTTGATTTTGTATTGTAGGTGTTAGGGAAGTGAACTTTGTGTTATTCTTCCATTCCCCCTCTATATGTAAATTTGTTGTTCACATCTGTAGTATAGCTATGTGTAAATGTTAGCAAACCTTTTATGCCCTCAAGTCACAAGCATATCCACTTTTATTTTAGTTGTTTCCAATCATACTAAGGTATCCACGCCTTCCAAAATATGTAGAGATTCGGTGTAGAAAGTCATATTACCTAACTCAACTGTTAGTTCCTATTTGTCTTTTATTTTGGGCATTAAGGGTGAAATTTAAAGATATTTAAAGGAGGAAAAAAAATTGAACTAACACCTAGCACGGTGCATAGTCTCTTGGATGTGGGGTCACATTACTATAGATTTGGGCATGGGAGCACATATCTATGTTCTTACTAGTGTTTGATAAACATGCACTTCAGCCAGGTCAACCTTATGTACATTATTAAGAGGTTATTGTACAGAGGTAGGTTGGACACACTAGATAGTAGTGACACCAATTTGATGGTTTGAGAGAGTTCACCTGGAGGCCTTATATTGGTTGTGTAGCATGAGATGGAGAGGTAGATTACTTAGAATTTTTCTACTAGGAGGGATATTTGATTGGCCAAACTACATAGTCACAACAAATCATTGAGATCTAGCTACCAAACAGGGTTCTCTGACAATTTGGTGAGGGATAGGGGTATAGACAAGAGTTTCATAGTTTGCGCAATGCTATAGGGATGTGTCAATATGTGGGCTAGTGATTCCTGTGGTGACTATGGTAGCTCAAATTGTTAGGTTGGCTCCTAGGTGATGGGATTGGAGGTCACATGTTGTTGATGCAGGTACATAGCTAGATTATGATGCATGGCAAATATTACACATACATGTATCACTTACCGATCTAGGGGTACCTATTTCAATTGAGGCCAGATGAATTAGACAACTAGAGAGGAGGATGGGGAGATGAGGTCAAGGAGGACATAAGGGAGGCCAGGATAGAGGAAGAGGTAGAGGTGGCCCGGGGAGAGGAGGTAGAGATGGAGGAAGGGGAGGACGAGATGGAGGGAGAGAGAGTAGAGATGGAAATGATGGGGATGATGGAGGGGATGACAAAGGAGGAGGAACTATAGAAGTTGGTTCCCCGATGGTTTCCCCAACAGCTGGTGAGGGGATAGGCGAAAGTATAGGAGGAGAGGCTATGGCAGGTGATGATGAGATGGTGGAGGAGGTATGTTGATGTGTCAAGGAGCAACTTAGAGGAGAGAATTTTTAGCATAGATGAGTCCATCTCATTAGAGGAGGAGGAGGATGCAGAGATGGAGCATGTTGGTGTAGATAGGTTTAAGGAGATGGAGGAGGGGGAAGGATTATAGGATGTGGCCATTGGTCACAATTTTAGACATGTACTAGAGACTCAGGCATTAACGACTCATATGGCCATGATGAGAAATCATATTAGACCTCCATAGGAAAGATTAGATGATGTAGAGACCAAGTCCAGATAGGTTGAGGTGAGGGCAGGGACCATGGAGGCTAGGGTTACAACCTCAAATTCAGAGAGATACTGGCTATTTGGTAGGTTTAGTGTGTTGGAGGAGTAGATATGCCAATTGGAAAGAGAGAGGGATGAGCTTAGGGAAGAGGTACATGAATTTGATGCTAGGGCACAAATAATAGAGGCTAGGGGAAGATATGCACAACATGATGTCTGCACTTTTATTGATGGGGTACATGATTTTACTCTCTAGTGAGCTATAGATGAGATGTATCAAGAAGGGAGGGAGGAAAGACAAGAAATACACTATTGGAGAGATCACTTTGAGAGTGTGGTCCCCTCTGATTAGAGAGTCCGTAACTACACAACCTCTCAGAGGTCACGGAGATCCCAAAGATCACAAGGTAGTTATAGATGTGAGTACCACTACTATTCATACCAAGGTAGGACCTTCCACAAATTCCCATCCTAGGCCTACTAGTTTGAAGGGAAGAGGTTATACTAGTTGATCAGATTATATTTTTGGACACACTTTTACATATATTTTGTGAGCTTGCGAGCTCTATTAGTCATACATTATGATGTTGTACTATGACACACACACACATGCAAATTTTGAGGGGGTATCTATGTGATCAAGATTGAGAGGATGATGATCTGCTGATGGACGACCTGTGAGGGTAGTACCCACTTCTACATCTTTAAATTAGAGTGTGTTTGCCTATGTTCTTTGGTTCTTGTCTTTTAGTGTTTTTCCCTCCTAGAGGACCCTTGTACTCTATTGGTACCTAGAAATAGGAGTTTTTATGTCGTGCACTTTCTTCTATATTTTATTTACTTCTATCTATCATAGTTTTGACTATCGACATTTGGGGATGATGCAAAGTGTTGGGGGCATTTAGGCACTTCTTACATATTGACCCAAATTTTTTATTTTCTTTTGTGTTCATGTGTCATTCTTTAGATCCAAGTCACGTTTGGCAGTGATGAAATTTCCCTTGAGAGTAGATGTATGTCTATGCTTCTGGGTTCTAAAGCCAATCCATCAGGTCCCCCTATCTTTGTGCAGATGTTGTGGAGTTACGTGTCGACCATAAGGAAGTGACAATCTATGATAATATCTCGTATGTTGGCATGCCACAATATCTTTTATTTCCTTGAAATGTTCTATGCTCTCCTTTGAGAAACATAGTCCATCCCAAAGGGGGGTTGTGTTATCTGTGTATCTGATTTGATTGTACCTAATGATGTCTCTACACCATACATTTATATCAAAAAAATTCAAATTCAGTGTCATTTGTCTTTGTGGGGGCAAACCACTATCTTAATATCTTGGTCTTTCCCTATCATACATCTATCTAGCTTACCACAACACACATCGACATGATCTCAAACTACCCTATCACACACCTATCTAGCTCAATGATATGTGTGTCAGTGTATTGTGTGTAAGTGTACCTATCACATGCCTATCTAGCATTCACTACGTATGTTAACGCACTATTAAAGTCTCCCTATTACATATCTATCTAGCATTCTCTATGCATGTCAGAGCTTTATCAAAAATCTCCCTATCACATGGCTACTTGTAATAACATAAATTTCCATCCATATTGGTGTACCATCGATGGTCTGAAACCTTACATTTTTTCTTCATCGTATAGCATGCTCATCTACATCTTGTATGCTAGATGTGCCTCATAAACCACTCAAGAACTCCTGGCTAGGGGCAACCCCAAGTGATGAAATTTCTACAGGTAATTTAGGTAAATTTTTCTCTTACTTTAACTTTGTGTCTCTCAAAGAAAATATGCTCACTAAAGTGGGAATTCCTTCAACCAATAGTCATGGTCGTCTTCACAATTTGCCTACCATATGGTTTCACAGGTTTTACCACGTCGAGCAACGTCCTCTGATCCCTCGCTCGTGAAATTTGAAAGTTTTTGTTTCTCTAGTGTGTTTACCATTTTTTTGTTTGGTCGACATTGTGCGCATGCAACACAAATAGAGTGGTTCTTATTCTGCATTCGTGCACCTCTCCTACACTCTTGGCCACATGTGATCTCTTTACACATCCATCAACATTGTTCCCTCCTTAGTTACCTCCCTCGTACTAGTACTCCCTTATCTCCAGAGTCTCTGGTTCTGAAACCCTTATTTTGGGCTCCTCTGATATAGCTAAGTTCTCAATGCCCCATAGGGTATTTTAAAATGATTCTACCACCTCCATCTCAAGGCTTCTTTCCTCATTACCTTTGTCACCTTTCGAGGACACTAACAATTTAGTTGGTAGGGAATTCTCACTTGGTCTGCAAGTTCCTCCTTTGCTTTGTTAGGGAGTGGTAAGTTCCTTGCAATTTATTCCCACTCTTTCCTTGGGGTTGTGTTCTAACTTCCTCACCACTTGGCCTCTGCCTCCCACCACTCTAGCTTCAACTAACACTGCGACTCCTCTTTGGTGGTGGACGTAGAGATTCCTCAACAAGTCTCTACAAGTGGCGTTGCCTCTCTCTTTTCTCTTAGATACACAGAGATCTTTTAGGACCTACTAGATCTCATTTTAGTGATTCCTATATCTGAAGGTATTTATGTTTGATTTCTTGCATCTTTCACTTTCTTTCCATGAGACTGTGCACACTGCCAAAGGAATTACTTGGGAATTAACCCCTCTACTAGGGTGACCTAATTTAGCCTTGTCCTAGACAAGGTCGACCCAAGTCAACCTTGTCCTTGGGGGTTTTTTCTTTAGTGGGCTCTGGGACCTATGCAAGGGTGTTTTATTCCCTAATCTCAGTCTGGTCGACCCAAAAAAAATTAATCCTAATATGATTATAAAAGGGGGTCTTCTCCTCCTAGTTTGACATCACAAGACATATGCAAATATACCTACATGATTTCAAATTCAAGATCAAACAATCAAGCATTCAAGTTGTTCAATTAAGGTGTTGGATTCAATATTTGAAGGCAAACATCCATTGAATATCTCCAAGTCTCCAAGTTATCTACCAATCATTCAAAGGAAATATTCTCTACATGATGCAAGTTTCTCTCCCATGGTGGCTTGTTGGAGGAATTCTCAAGCAAGAAAGAAGATCCATTCCTCCTCTCCATTCATGATTTAGAGAATACATCCATTGAAGATCTAGGAATTTCAAGTGTAGATCCATTGCATTTGTGAAGGTATCCTTGATTATACATTCAAGACATACATTGTAAGCATCCTTGTGGAGTTGACTGATTTCTACATCCATCCATGAGGGTTTTTCATGCAAGGTAAATCTATCATTTATCTTGTTTACATTAACTTTCCTATCAAGATTAATTTCTATATAGGGGCTTGACCTAGGCAATCCCCTTTCCATAACACTTTTCCCCTTTTTCTTGTGTACAGGTGTAGATTTACAAGTTTCATATCCAGGAATTAGAGATTCAAAACCAGTGACAGGTCTACTACATATTCTAGCAACTTTTCTACCTCTAGGACAATGCCAACTTTCTTGGACATGGATGACTTGGTTCAGCACTATCCTTTGGATCTAAAAATTTTACAGTCTAGAGTTACAGGTCTCAAAGTTCCAGATCCAGAACGGTTTTTGGTTATGACAGTTTTTAACAGTCTTTTCCAGATTTGAAGTTTGTTCTTCCTCTCCTAGATTTCAAGATGAGTTTATTATTCTTCCTTTCATCTTGCATTTCCTTTTGTACATTAGGTATGATATCATATTCAGTTAGTGATCATTTCATTTATCATAGTTTCCATTTCTTTCATAGTCTTGCATGTTAATTTACATATCACACACATCTTAATAGCAAAGGAATTCGTCTTCAAACTCCATTTTCAAGTCTAGATCTAGCATTAGCATCCCTTCATCTCATTTGGTTTTTTCTAATATTATTTAGGTTTGAGAGTGAAGCCTTTGTAGGTATTCCTAATGTAACATAGGATATCCACAATCATTCCCCCCTTTACATCCCTAGATTTTGGGTGAACCCATAACAACCACTACCTTTGGGTTCATCCAATTTCTTATGTTAAATTTTGGTGAGCCGAACTCAACATTTTCAAGTCTAATTTGGTGTTAGATCCCCCTTCTTTTAATTTAGATCTACTTTGTATACATGTATCTCATATTGCATTTAGATCTACTTTATATTCATACCATCTTTGTTACATTATATGCACTCATATCTAGATTAAATTTGATAGTTAACGTGCTTGTTCATTTTGTGCATTTATTTAAAATTGTATTAGAGTCCTCTTTCTCTTCATTCCCTTGTGTATGAGCTTCATCACTTTGATTCCAACCTATAGCATTCCGGTTAGAATAAGCCTACGAATTATGGGTTCCTTTGATCTCAAATCTTCCTTCTTCCCTAGGAATCTAGATGAGACCACTATGAATCTTAATGAAATCAATCCTATCATAGAGATTAACTCCTTTCATTCTTCTCATGATGAAGATGAAGCAATAATATTTCCTCCTATTCAAGTCTAAATACTTTCTAAAGACTTCAAAAAGTTTGAACAATGGTTAAGTGAAGACAACTCTAATCTCGAGGCTCTTATTGTTGTAAAAGGCTTAAGGAAACTTATTCACAATAATGACCATGGTGTTGACCTCTTGCATAGCATTTCACATCTCATTGATACCAAACTTGTTAAGTATTACGATCAAGAGTTAGGTTATATACCACCTACTACAAGTGTTGAGACCTCTTTGTCTATCTCCACTTCCATTCCTAGTGTGTCCACTTATGCTCCACCTATCATCACAAATTCAATTCAGACTTCCAATCCTGCATATGTGAGTCTTCCTAATCCTATTTCTCCTTCTATCCCTTCAAGTGTACCATGTGTTTCATTTCCATCGTCCATTACCACTTACCATAGCTTTCATTTTTCATACTCAACCATTCCCTCAATTTTTAACAATGTTCCTAGCATTTATCATGGTTCTCCTGCCATTCTTTCTACCAATTCTACCATTAATAGCTTGGCTCAAACTGTGTCTTTTTTTGTAACAACAAATAGCTTCAATGAATCAATCCAAGTTTAATATTCCTACTTGTGACATTGCTCGTCCATTTGTCTATGCATATTATTTGTGTTGGTATCCCACAATATATGGATATTCCTCATCTTGAGACTTATAATGGTAAGGGTGATCCCATGATTTATGTCAAAAATATCCAAACCTTGTGTAGTGATTTCTCTCATGGCCATAGGCTCATGGAAAACAATTTCACTATAATCTTTTGAGACAAATCCTTGCAATGGTATTGTTCCTTGTCTCCTTATTCAATTGATTCCTTCCAAAAGCTTTCTAATGCTTTCATTGAATAATTTCAAAACAACACTAGTCCTAAAGTTTCTCTAACTAATTTAATGCATTGTAAACAAGGTGTTAAAAAAATTCAGTGATTTACTTGGTATATTTAAGCATTTGTATGCTCAGATTTCTTATCATGTGCTTGACATTGATGTACAACACATTTTTATTGCTAATTTGCAAAGTAGCATTAAAGATAAGACATTGTCTGAATTCTCTTCATTTCCACAATTATGAGCAATGCTTCATCCTTATCAACTATAAGTGATTCAGTTTGAGAGCACCACTCCAATAGCTCATGTTCCCTTTGATAAGAGTGATGTCGCATCCAATTTCAACAAGTTTCAGAAATTAAACAACCACATCAAAATCAAAAAATCATCCAAGAATGTTGATGAACAAGTGGAAACAACTTCCAAAGGTGTGTCTCCTTTGTCATCTATTTTAAAACCTGCTCATACTTATACTCATCTTTTTGAATCCTTGCATAATGTGATGTTAAAGTTAATTCATGCTAATGTGTTAACACTTCCTCCTATCAAACCAATTGACACCTCAAAACCTCAATCCAACTACTTTTATCGCAAATCTTTTTGTCAATATCACCATAAGCCTGGACGTGATACTATAAAGTGTTTCCACTTGAAAATGATTATCCAAGATCTTATTGATTATAAGGCTATATCTATTGATAGTGGCAATTATCAAGCAAACAAATTTGTGGCACCTCCTAACCAAAACTTGCAAATTTACACTAATCCTTTGTCATCTCATTCAACCAATACTATTGATCAACCTTCTTCTTCCAAATGCATTGAATCTGATGCCAAAGTTAATGAAGCCAATCATCTTGTTAACTGAGTTGAGAAAGTCAAACCTAAACCTCCCTCTCTTCCTTGCATTACCCTTCATCCTAGCGAGACAATTAGAGCACCCGATGGTCCTCTCTATATTGTCACAAAGGTTAATGACCTTCCTACCCATGGTGCCCTTATTTATTCCACTTGCATAGTAAATGTGATAACTGAAGAACATGTTTTTTAGTAAACAATTTCAAAAAGACTTTTATGATAAATCTTATGTGAGGATTCAAACTTTCAATGGTTTCCTTTATCTTTCTCATGGTTCCATTTCCTTCCCTGTTGAAGTTGGTGGTAAAACTTTAGATGTTACCTTCACTGTCATTCCAACCTTTGATCAATTTCAAGTTAAACTTGGTCTTCCTTGGGTTACCTCCATGCATGTTATGGCTTCTCCTATTCATAAATGTGTTAAATTTTTCCTTAATAGAGAAATGATGACTATTAACCATATTCTTTATCAAAATTTTGTGCCTCATGACTCAGTTGACTTTAATTTCTTCTGGCCTTCGATGCCTCAACCAACTCAAACCTATCCTGACAGTCTCTTTAGATCATATCAAGCCTACAAGTTTCAAAAGATTTGTGAACTTAGAAAACCTAAGGATGTTCCATATCTTTGCCCTGGCTGTGGAATTCTTCCTACACCACCTATACCACCTCTTCCTATTGCTTATACACATACTTTTAAACCTATCTCTCAACCTAGTATGGTTCCTTCAGTTCTTCCTCAAAAAGAAGAAAAGGACCCGATGTTGATTGATCTTATCCCAACTCAAATTTATAGCAAAACCAAATTTAACCATCATGGTCATGATCATCGTCACAAGTGTATTGCTAGATCCCATCAACATGCTTCTCAAGACATTTTTTCACCTCGTACATCTCCTCATACACCACTTCTCTTTGACACACTCGTGCATGAGCCAAAGGAGGAAGTGAATGTAAACAAGGTTAAAAAGAAAAAACATGACATTGCTATTCGTATCTCAGATTCTATTACAATTAATATAGATAAGTAATATACTCTTGATGATGATATTATTGATTCTAACAATGATATTCTTGCCAGTTATTCTGATGACATGTATGCAACTATTGATATTGATCATGATTTACCATCTATGATTTTACAACAATTATCTATCACTCCTATTAAAAAACATAGTGACCTCTCTTCGAAGTAGGGTCCTTTCTTGGGACTGACTATTGTTCCTTCTGTTATGCTTAATGTTGCTCCTCTTGTGAGTTTCCCACCTTCCCTAAATACTATGGACCAAGATGGGCAGGCAGACGATACGTTTGAATAGTTTGTCTTGTACAGTGGATCATTTTTTTCTTTTTTGTTTGCTTGTTTGTCATGATGTGTTGCTTCTTTCATGTTTTATTTATATTTATTTAAATGACCCTTGTTGCTCTATTGGTGCAAGGTGATAAATGAATCACAATGTCGTAAACATTCTTCTATTTTTATCTTTCTTCTTCTAGATGTCGTTACATGATATGTCATGCCAATGCTATTGTTTGTACATGTGCTTTTGTGTTGTCTTCTCGGGGTAATGCAAAATGGTAGCTAATTATTCTTTTTCGTCTCCCTAATGATGGCCCAAAAAGACACTTCTTTGCAACTCTTACACGCCTTTCTTCCATTGTGTTTGTAGTTCTACTTCCTTTGGGGGATGATGACAGTTCATTTTGACATAATTCTGATATACATGAGTTAGCATATGACCTACTTCCCCCACAGTTGGTAGATCCCTTTCATGCTCTCTTTTGTCATGTTCTCATTTCCCTTGATTTATCCCGTCTTAGGGGAATTTCGCATTGGAAACGTCTCTTATGGATGCATGTATTCTATGTCAAAGAAATTGCTCCTGTTAAGACATTTCCAATAGCTTTAACGTGGGGGCATACACTCTGCTCATATTTTGTGCGCGCGCATGTGCCCCCCCCCCCACACACACACACACAAATTTGATGCTATTTTTTAGTGGATCCTCAAACTAATCCCCACTACACACACTTGACCCTTAGACTGACCATGCACATTTGGTCCTTAGACTGACCATACACATTTGGTCCCTTGACTGACCACACACATTTTGTCCTTTGACTGACCACCCTTCTGTTATCCCTAAGGAATCATGCCTCTCCTTAGGACTGATTGTGCTAGATCCATGATTGGAAGAACTTTCATTTACGTACTGATCCTTTTCGATGGATTAAACTAGCATAATACAACTTGCTAGATTATTCAACTCTCTCTCTCTCTCTCTCTCTCTCTCTCTCTCTCTCCCTCTCTCTNTTCCTCTCTCTCTCTCTCTCTCTCTCTCTCTCTCTCTCTCTCCCTCTCTCTCTCTCTCTCTCTCTCTCTCTCTCTCTCTCTCTTATTTTGGTTTCAGTTTTGATGAGGACTTAAGTCACTTGGGGGCTTCATGTTTCTTTATCTCCTCAACCTTAATGAGATTGTCTTATGCATTTTATCTACTTTACCATGAGCATGAGCTTGTCTCATACTCACTCTAAAGCGGGGGATAAATGTACCATCCTAAAAATATATCACCCATTAATTGGCTATCTTTTAGGACCTACTAGAACCCATTTTAGTAATTCCTAGATCCGAAGGTATTTATGCTTGATTTCCCGTACCATTCACTTTCTTTCCCCAAGACTTTGCATATTTCTTGAGTCTCAGAATCACTTGGGAATTAACCCCTCGATGACTAGGCCAACCTAAGTTGGCCTTGTCCATGGGGGTTGTTCTTTAGTGGGCTCTGAGCCCTGTGTAAGGGTGTTTTATTCCGTAATCTCAGTCTGGTCAGCGTGACAATTTTGAATCCTAAAATAAGTATAAAATGTGGTCTTCTCCTCTCATTTTGACATCACAAGACATATTCAAATATACTTACATGATTTTAAATTAAAGACCAAGAAATAAATCAATCAAGCATTCAAGTTGTAAAATTAAGGTGATGGATTCAATATTTGAAGGCAAGCATCCATTGAAGATCTGCAAGTCTCCAAGTCTTGTTCCATTCGTTCAAAGGAAATATTCTCTCCTTGTTGCAGTTTTGTCTCTCATGGTGGCCTAGTGGAGAAATTATCAAGCAAGCAAGAAGATCCATTCCTCCTCTCCATTCATGATTTCAAGCATACATCCCTTGAATAGATAGGATTTTAAAGTGTAGATCCATTGCATTTGTGAAGGCATCTTTGATTCTACATTGAAGACATATATTTCAAGCATCCTTGTGGAGTTGGCTGATTTCTACATCCATCCATGAGGGTTTTTCATGCAAGGTATATCTATCATTTATTTTGTTTGCATTTATTTTCTTATCAAGGTTAATTCCTATATAGGGGCTTGACCAAGGAAATCCCCTTTCCACAACAATTTCCCCCTTTTTTCTTGTGTACAGGTGCAGATTTACAGGTTTTAGATCCGGGAAATTAGAGATTTGGAACCAGTGACAGGTCTGCTATAGATTCCAAAAACTTTTCTACCCCTAGGACAAGGTCAAATTTCTTTGACAAGGCCGACTTAGGTTGACACTATCCTTGAGATCTATAAATTTCACAGTTTGGAGTTACAGGTCTCAGAGTTCCAGATCCATAACAGTTTTTGGTTCCGATAGATTTCGGATAGTCTTTTCTAGTTTTGAAGTTTGTTCTTCCTCTCCAAGCTTTCAAGGTGAGTTTATTATTCTCCCTTTCATATTTAATTTGCTTTTATACATCATATTTGATATCATATTCATTTAGTAATCATTTCATTTATCATAGTTTGCATTTCTTTCATAGTCTTGCATATTAATTTACTTACCACACACATCTTAACAACAAAGGAATTTATCTTCAAACTCCATTTTCAATTCTAGATCTAGTGTTAGCATCCCTTAATCTCATTTGGGTTTTTCTAATCTGATTTGGGTTTGAGAGTGAAGCCTTTGGAGGTATTCCTAATGTAACATAGGATATCCGTAATCATTCCCCATTTACATCCCTAGATTTTGGGTGAACCCACAAAAACCACTACCTTTGGGTTCGTCCAATTGCTTATGTTATAATTGGTCTATCCCTACCACTTGGTCTTGTGTGCCTTCTTGGGTTTTCCTTAGCATCTTCTTTCAATTTCAATTATTAATTGAAGTGTGTGGAGAAGAGTTCCTAGGAAGATGGGAATTGGAAGGAGTTTTTTGGAATTTCTTGTTTGAGGCTTATCACTTCCTAGAGGTCTCTCATGTCATCTTATACTTAGCTTTTACGTGTCTTCTTTCTTTTCACATTTGATGCACCTTACTAGGCTACATGTAATGGTGGAATAAGGAGAAATTTTAGGAATTTTCTTGCAAAAATTTTATCCCTACCTTATAGGTATAAGCGCCATTTTCTCTTAACATTACATTTTTTACCCTTTTCATTCTAGGTGCACCAACCATGGGCACATGGATGGGAAACCTGAGGAGAGTTTTATGGATTTTCCAAGTTTGCAGGTCATTCCCACAAACAGGTCTTGTGAACCTTCTTCCTTTGATATCTCCAAAACACAACTTGTGATCTTCTACGTTCTTTCTTAGTGAAAATTATGATTTCCCATTCTTGCACATGCTTCCTTCTCAACTTTGACTTAATTCATTTGTGATTTTATTGACCAAAATGTTATTGCAAAGCCTGCAACATTCACCTCCTCAACTCCTTGGTTGTCTCCTAATATGTTATTTCAAGTGAAAAACTACAAAAATCCTCCATCTAAGCCTAATTGACATGAACCAATGAAAGTTCTTCCTTATTTGTTTTTGCTCCACTTCATTATTATAAAGAAATCTCTGCATCTCTAATAATATCTCTTGATACTCAACATTGTATATTTTTCAATTATCTGTGATGGTTTATGTTTTATCCTCACAACTCACACCTAATTTAGGTTTGGTGGCCTAATGGGGGGGCCCTTTTTTCTTTTCATTTATTTCTTTTGGAAACGTCTTTGTCAATCAGTCACACTGGGTAGATTATATTGTGGGTTGTAGGCTCCTCATAGTTTAATGTCTAAAATGTATAGGAGTCTTTTACCTTATTTATTTTCCTCTTTTATTTTACTTCTCTCTTTTTCTTATTTTTCCCTTTGTTTCTCCTACTTAACTTGAATTTATGGTAATCTTTTGGGCATCCGGGGGTAGAAGGTAAGCCTTTCCTCCCTAAAACCTCAATGCCCAATCGCTGAAGGATTGAAAACCTAAATGATATGTAGTCAAAGATTAGTGTTTTAGGGTTTTGGGGATGTTTAGAAGTCCTTGGAACCTCGACACACTAACCCCCAATGGCTAGGGTCAAGGTGACATCAACTCGCTTCCATATATAAAGAGGGGGCCATACCTTCATTTTAACACTTTGTGTTCTTCAAGTCATTGAATCTGTTGGTGCTTCAAAGCCTTTAGCAAATATCTTTTAGGGTACTTGTCTGCACACATTTGATGATCTCCTGACCTTTTGGGTTTCCATTACCATTTTGTAATTGTTGGTCATCCTCCTTTCATCTTACGATAGTTCTTCTTTTCATTATTGTTTGTTTAGGTTTCCATTTCTAGTTCTTTTTTTTCTATTTTTTGTGTGTTTCATGGGTTTATTTTTCTATGATTATGCTTTATTTTTTTGTTGAACCATCACAGAGAAAATCAATCCCATTTTGTGCCCTAGAAATGGAATATTTGTTCATAGAGGGTTAAAACCCTAAGTATTAACATCACGATGTTAGTGATATCACGATCCCTGATTCCCGAAAAGAGATCGAGGATCATGAGATCCCTGATCCATGAAAGACTCCTAACATGTATGACAAATTGTTTTTACATTGTTTGGGGTGTCAGGGTTGGTGTGAACCCCCATCCCTAAAAGGTGGATCGGGGATCACCCATCCCCAATCCCCGATTTACATGCTCATCCGATGTTTGGCCTTACGTCAGGGTGTCGGGGATGTCCTAAACCCCGATTCCTGAAAGGAATATTGGGGATCGAGCACCCCAAAATCTCTGAACTTATGCATTTTGAGTTGCCTTTTAAGAATAATGGGTTTTCATGGTGTTGGGGGTACCATGACCCTCAAAACCCCAAAAGCCAAAAGACTAATAAAAATAGTTTAAAGGGTTTTTCTTCTTCTCAAACGGAGTTGTTTCGCTTTTGTTTTGGGTTTTCCTCATTTTGATTAGTTTTCTAGTTTCTTTTGTTAGCATTGGTTATTATTTTTGTAGCTTAGTTTGACGGTTTCAAATAAACATTATAGACAAGTGTTTTGTTTTCAAGTACACAATCACAAGGTATGTCAATAGTTAAAATAATGGAGTACAAAATTGTGTGCTACAACAAGCCCTCCAATATGGTCAATCTACATAGTGAGACCACTGACACAAACATTTGGAAAGTGGACTTTAACGACTTCCTTAGAAATATTGGTAACCCAAACAACCGTTCTCCTAAATCTTCCTCTATGGTGATGTCAAGATTGGTTCATGCAACGAGCTTCTTAGTATCCATGCAATCTATAGATCTCATCATGACTATTGTAAAACATTAAAATCTCAAAGAAAGGAATGTTGTGAAAAAGTAAGGGGATGTGGTGTTGGATATGAGGTCAAAAAACATTGAGGAAGTCTTCTATATTCCTCTTGCAAATGAATATGAAAATATTTCTATAGAGCGGGCTGAAAGCTGGTATAGGGATGAATCACACATTAAGCTTGAGATCAATTAATATTATCTATAAAGGTCACACAAGGATGGTTAGTTAGATAAGATAAATTGTCACAAGTCCTATCTAATGGAAGATACGAAGAATTGTGTGACACTACTAAGCAGGGTATTTGGTCTCACACAGGATAAACAACTGGAGACATGGATAGTTTTATATATTGATACTATCTGAAAAAGGAAGAAGAAGATAGATTGGGGATAGATCATCAATAATAATCTAGATCAACAACTTCAGAGGGTCAAGTCTGACCCAAAATTCTACACGACCTCCTACATTGTTTATCTTCTTGTGGCCCAATCCTCCTATCCAGGGTTGACTATCAAAGGGTCCATGCATGACCCAAAGGCATATGTGTACAATTTCTATGCTCAATTGGCGTGAAAAGAGAAGTTAGATCCATTTATCCCTTAGTATCACATTATCAATGATGTATTTAGTTTTTTCATTATCCAATATATTGAGGGAGATTTTGCTAAAAGGATGTGCATGGAGGTTGTTTCCCAAGTCAGAAAGGGCAACAATTATTTTATTCAATTCAAGACCTTTACCTATATTAGGGTGGTTGGTTGCACATTGAAACTAAAGAAGCTTCCAAGGTACCCTTTTAATAGACTGATATTGATGGATTCATGCTATCAACTATTTTATGCACACTAGCTAATTGTCAATAAACATAAGCCATGTTTTTAGTTCCCAATTGGAATAGGTGCACACTCAGCCTAGGACATGAAGGTTGAAAGTCATTCTGCCATGTGTGGGATGAGTGCCCACAAGATAATTTGTCAATGGTTTCAGGTAAATTTGACACCATATGTACATTCAATTACGTGATGGGAGCCCATTTCAAACATGAGCCTCACATTGAGGCACATTGAGAAAACTGCTTAGATGATTATTGAGCTAGGATCAGGTATTACTACAAGATGAGCTTGGATTTGGCCCAGGATATCCTTGGATAGTATATATAAGAAAAGAATTAAGATTTGGATTCTAAGGATGTGTTGTTTCCCCTATATAATACAAATAGGATTTTTATAGACCAATTTTGAATGTTGAGATAGCATTTGATAAGCCTAATGACATAGATCACTGGGCTAGGCACATAATATATTATACAAGGAATTGGCTTAAGAAACCTTTTAGATTGGAGTCTATGACAATGGTGACAAAGGTGGATAATACATTAAAGGCAGATACATGAAAATGGAAGAAGGTCATTATACCTATTTTCAAGAAGACTCCATCCACTTCTCTTCCTCGAGAACTCACAAGGCACGTGAGGGAAGTTGATAAAAAACTACCCCCCTCAAGTCTTAAGGAAAGAAAAAGCCAAAGAAAAAAAGAAAGGAAAATCTTCCCTTGTTGCCTCATCACCTGATATTGTAGCCTCATCGTTTGTCACTGCTGCACCATCTACATCAAGTGTTCTTGTATTTCCAACAACCACCACTTATATTATTGTTGCTCACGCTATGGATGTTCCTTCCTTTTCTAGGCTCAAGATCAAACCTTTTAGGATCAAGGTAAAGAATCCTAAAACACAACATCCTCTAGTCCCCTCATGAAGAGTGTACAAAAGGTTAAAGAAGAAAACCTCTCCAATGTCCCTAGTCATGGAAGCCCTAGAAAAGGAGGAAGAGGAGGACATTGGACCTTAATTGGTCTGAAGAATGAGGTCATCTACAGTTGTTTCCCAAAGGCTTAACCTAGGAGAGCCTTCTTGGGAAGATATCTCAAAGTCCCCTCAAAATGGTATAGATCAAGGTGTTTCCCCCAAAATACACAATATTGAATATGATTATGTACCAAAATAATAGATACTGGTTGAGGGTCCTTTGGGCCTGGATAAGTTTGATATTTTATATTTTGAAGGCATCCTGGGATTAAAGGAATCATCATAGGAACCACCTGTGGGGCTTGATACAACACGTATATCTCTATAAGGTATGATTGGAAAGCTAGATGGAGATAGAGATATGCAAGATGATATCCCCACTGATACATAGGTTCCACCAAAAATAGAAGAGGAAAATGATAGAGATGAGGAGGTAGAAGAAGAGGAGGAAATACAACAAGAGCTTAACTTAGGTACTAAAGAGGATGTTTAGGAAGAAATGGATAAGGAGTAGCCCACAAAGTAGTATACATAAGAGGACATGGAAGAAAATAGTTCTCCTTCACACTCAGATCATATGGTTTCTTCTCCTTCTCAAGGGCCATCCCTAGGTCACCAAGAAGAAGGAGACATGAAGAGAGTACTATTTTTCAGCTTGAGACATATTAGCCTCTCTCAACCAACACTAAACCAACTTGGTTGACCAAGGTCATTCAACCAAGGAAGAGAACACATCATGAGATGGAGGCACTGGATTTTTTAGAGATTGGAAAGGTATACAAAGGATTCCAAGAAGAGGAAAATACATATAATCTCATGTGTTATTCAAGATACTAGGGGAAATAGGAAAGTATAGGTGGTTATTCCTCCTCCAGATAAGGCAATGTAGGACATTACCCCTGAAGTTTTTTTGATGGAAGAAGTTGATCTCGGGGTTCCTACCCATTAATGGGGGGACATTGGTTGCATTGGGGATTACTTCATTATTTAAGCATATACATGATGATGAGACATAAAAAAGGCACTTAGGTGCCCAAAATAAAATTTTGAAAATTCACATAGCTCAATTGGTGGGTCCAATAGACCTCACAAATTTAGATGCCACACTACAAGAAACACTAGAGGCACAAGAAACACCCTCACAAGTAATTTGTTTTTTCAAAGCCTATGATGAACGGAAGAAGGAAGTGAATGAGCTAGGGGAGGACACCATAACACAAGTTTTGACATACTTGTGCACTATGGTTAAGGAGATAACCACTTTAAATTATATGATATCTAATGATCACGATACTAGTATTGAGGGAAATGCATCAATTTGGGGGGATTTCCTCTCCATTTTGAGAGCAATGAAGAAGGTCAGAGTGAATAAGCTAGTAGAGTCAATCGCTTTCAAAGGAGAAGTAGATAATCTTGACACATGGTTGAGAGATATAAAACTAGAAGTAAAATACTACAATAAAAGAAAGGATCTTATTGAGAAGATAAGAGATGTGGTCATGCCTTTGGTGCAACGTATCAAAGAACTCATAGAGTCTTTGGCATGTGAGTTATATTAGGATGAAGACAAGGAAATGTCATATATCATAAAGAATATTATTCATTGATTCAAGGGGAATCTTGCAAGCATTAATAATAAAGATATTAACTGGATGCAGAGTGAATAAGGGGGATTAATAGAAATCAGAGATGAAATGCAACAATTCCAACAAGCGGGGAAACAACTTCGCGCTTTCAGGAAAAATCAGCAAACCCAGTTGGATTATATGAAGCTCCCCACAATTGGCATTGTGAATAAGACTGTCAATAGTTTATGCCAAAACTTCTTGATATGCTAGCACATCTTTAAAAAATTGAGATGTTGCATCATGTTGTCTAACTCCTCATTTTTGTATACACTGTCGAAATAAAATGGTAGCCACATTTTTGCTGAAAGTGGTGATTTTTTTAAGGTCGAATCTTATTGAAATGTTGTTTTTGATGTCTTGGTTGTCTATGGGGTTAAGAATATGTAGATGGAGTGTTTTCTCATTGTTCAACTCATTATTTTTGCTAAAAAAATGGATTTGGGCGTCCAAGTTTTGTTGTAGTTAAACTCAAGTTCTCACAAAATTCTAGGGCGCATTTTTGGGTCAAAATGGCCTCTTGTTGATTTGTAAACATGAAAAACTTCAATTCGGCATGTAATACAATAGCTTAGGAGAATATTTCAGTTGTTAATCCTTAGGTTTTATTTTATTATGCCCAAAAATAATGCCTAGAAATCCTAGTTACAATGTTGGAAATTTCAAAGTTGTAAAAACTATAAAAACTCAATTGCAGAGTTAATTTTTTTGCAATAGAACAACATATTTATTTGGTGTTGCAATCTTGGTGTGAACCTATACTAATTTTGTGAGTTTTAAAAATAAAATTGAATTCAAGAGCCGATTAATGTTCTTTGTGAATTTTCTTTATCTTCGTTTAATTGGTGTTAGTTGTGATCAATTTTCTTTTAGTTGTGAATTAATGGAGTTAGTCGAATCTATTATGTGCTAAAGGATGAATTTGTCTCACATGCACACATGAATAGGTATGGATGTGTGATTTTCTAAATTCTAAAAATCTTTACTATTCCATGAATTAGATATCATGTCATCCAATCTTTGGTATTGTGATGACACATGTTGCTACATGTACCACTGATCATCATGTGTTACTGTATCATACCAAGATTTACCACTGATTGATATTCCTATGTTTCACTTTCTACCATATAGCACATTGGGCTCAACCATTGCAGGAGCTACATTTTACCCCACGTGTTATAGGATAGAAACATGTAACTGCACATGAATCAAACATGTTAGAAAAAATAGATGTTTATATCAGATGTATTTGGTGCTTCAATTACTTTTCTTCTTTTATGCACATTAGGACTTAAATGTACATGAATAAGTAAAAGAACATGCATGATTGTGGTCTATCATTGCTTAGATCCTTGGATCTAACACATTATTATCATGAATGTAGGAGCAATGGGTACTAGGAGAAACTAAGGACGTGAGAGGACAATTCGTTGAACAAAGACTCATCACCATGTACCAGGCATTCAAGCAATGACTGGTCACCTTCTCTCATGTTTATTTCCTTGTTCATATATTTGTGATCTTAATTTGCATTGAACAAGAAAGGTTAATCTCACGGCTTGTGTGAGATAATTGTACATTTTATATTCAATAAAGAATACTTTGTTATGAACATACTTGTAAAGATCTTCTATGTGTTTTATAAATTTGTTACTTTTCCCTTTAAATACTTTGTAATATTTTCTCAATATCAAAATTGGAATGAAAAGTATTGAGGTAAAGCCAATGCACCTTTTCCTTTTGAAAAATTCATGGCTCTACCTAAAATGACCCGGGAGTGAAATTCTGGTAAAAATTCCTTTGTTGGGTAGAATTTTGAAAGAGATAGATAAAGCTACTATACAAATGATAAACTATGGAGATAAATGAACTTGTTGAAGCTATAAATGAATTACAAATAGGATCAAGAGAGGACTTGTGTCCACCAAGGATCAAAATGGGAAATGGACTAGTGTAGATCTGATTTTTTTATAATCAAGACTCCAGAGAAAACTGTCTTTCCAAATTTGAGCTTTCACTACAAGTACAAAACCCTAATATAAACTTGAATTGATTCTTGGGGAATAGATCAACCAGAGCATTTTGTTCTCAAGAACAAATCGCTTGAGACATTTTGTACCCTATAACTAGGACTGAAAAAGGTAGATATGGGTCTGTAAAAATGACAAGCGAGTTTCTTCCTGTGATGTCCCCTTTCCAAAATAAGATTTAATAATATATAAATAAATAATATTAATAATATTCAATGATACTGGGAAATAATCAAATAATATTATTAGAAAATAATGATATTAGTAAATAATTAAGAACAGTAAACATTAATCATTGTTAATCAATGATAATAATATGTTATTATTATTAATAAAAACAAGTAATAGACATTCAAAATAATGAAATATTAATAAATTCTAAGGAGAAACTAAATGGATTAAGTGAAGTTAATATAATTTAAGCACTTTTATTATATAAGTTATTATACAATTCTAAGTGAATTTAGATAATACAATATAAATTATCTTCTCTTAAGGTTATCGACTAAGAGAAGTAGTCGATGGAAGATAATAAGTTACAACCGGCCAGTCTATGCTCAAACAAACCATCAATCATAGGCAATACAAGATAACAATTGGTAAAGAAGACAAATCAATAATATCATATTCATTATATATTATATATTGATTGGTTCAAGCAGTCTAATAATATGATACAATTAGTATGTATGACAAAAGGCATACAATTAGTATGTATGACGAAAGGCCCAACCTTGACTAGTTATCAGATAACAAAGACAATCGTTTAAGGAATCATGAACACATATTAATGGAAGGGTGTGTTTGTGTGGGACTTATATTTAGAATGTGTCCCTTCCTTGTGTATAATATGGAGTTTGATTCTTTTAGGGAGAGACATAGAGGGGATGAGAATCATATCCGATAGTCATAAAGAAATAATATAGTATATATTATGTCAAAGAAAGAGTTTATAAATATATAAAATGTTCTTTAAGGAAGAGTGGAGTGAGAAAGGGATCACTCCATAGTGCTGGTAAGCATGTATGGGATGTATATTGTCTACAACTTGAATTATACTTCATGTACTAATATATATATAT